>CM076572.1:1447739078-1447861012 GCA_034641835.2 Pinus albicaulis | reverse complement strand
AAGGTGTAAAAGGTGCAAAGGAACTAAACACAAGGTGGGCCCACGCATACTCTATATGCGCACGTGAACGAAGTTTCAAGCATCATTCCGGGGGGGTCACAAAAGAGAGGGATAAGGCGGAGTCCCTCCCCGAAATCCTGATGAAATGTCAAGGCATATGACACGAGGCAAGAGTTTTACGGAGAAAAGGGCATGGGCTTTAGAGCTATCACATATATCACCTTTCGTCTTTCGAGGGCCAAGTTCTGGAGTATAGCTCTCAGCACGATATAAAGGTAAGGTAAGTTTTTAGGACACCCGGTACCAAGGCCAATACCAGTATTTAACCCAACACACAGTGTTCATCTAGCAAGAATCTAACAACCAATCCCTACATGTCGTGTGTTTCATTGTCAGCATCCTTCTGATGCCTACCCTATTCGTTTCACCCCACTATCTTTTCCCGAGCTGCCTCGGTCCTATATAACTGTCTTCCGTCTTTTACTGTGTTAAAATACTACTCTCGGTTTTTCGACTATTGTATAAGCAAAAGTGGGCGCCCAGTTCCAAGCCTGTCTGGTCGTTGTTAGCACCCCTGCATCACTTTCCCGAGAAAATCTCTACTTCGCAGGTATTCCATCCCTTTCCTTCCATCTAGATTCCTTTTGTTGTGTTTTGAGTTTGCATGATGGTCATGGCTAAAGTCACAACCAAGAAATTTGAGGCAGAAACCCCTGAAGTCCGTGAGTCCAGAGCTGTTCCAGGGCCTGACCCTTTCCTAGACTTACAAGCTGATATTCGCGACCCACAGTACCCATTTCCCATTACCAGTGTCAAGCCTGAACTGTTTACGAAACATGTTGAATAACCCCCCTAGTATATCCAGTGGTCGAATTCATCTGTTGCTCTGGGAAATTTATGATGAATGTCGGGGCATGTTCCTCTCAGCTCAAGGGAAAAAAATATTCACCATTTCCCCCAAAATTATCAGAAAAGCCCTTCATTTTCCTACTAGCTCAAACTATGTCACTTTTAGTGAAATAATGCTGACTCCTCAATTTTCAAAGCTACCATGGAGGCGACTGAGCGATTTCGTCGCCTCCATAACAAACTCTCATTTCACAACCCTCCCCTCCGTAGACTTAGTGCCCTTGAGCCTATTCAAGGAAGACATCCAGCCTATCCTTGCGCTTATCACGGGTTTACTAGGTGTGCAAGGTTTTGGGCAAGCCTCCAAGGGACGCATTGCTTTCTTATGGTTAATGTCTCAACCCGGGGTCGTTTTAGATATTCCTAGTTTCCTAGCCTCCACCATTCAGACTCAGTTCCAAGAGCTCTCACACACGGGTCGCTTTCATTTTTGTTCCATGGTCTTTTATCTTTTCCTCTTCCAGCATGCAGATAAATTTGAGGGTTTGGGTTTAGATAAGGTGTACGAGATAAATTCTCATTCCAGACGAATTTTTGACTGGAGACTCGCAACGCATCAGTTGGCTAACGGGGTGGGCTACTCAAGGTTCCTAAATGATTTCATGCCCATAGCTTATACTATTATCCATGACTCTCCTCCACCTAGGGTGTTTCCTAAACTGAGGAGATGGTTATAGTACAGTGAAGCATAAAATTGCTGCCGAGGCAAACTATGATGAACTAATGGAAGCTTACATCAAAACAAAAGGTTTCAGATCTATGCCCGAACCTGCAGCAGAAAATTGGCAAAGATGCTCAAATATGCCAACTTGCTAGCCAGCTCCTCAGCAAACGTCCCGCCACCTGCATCAGCAACGGCCTCAACCCCTTCACGCTAGTGAAAATTGTCAACTCATTATTCGGCCTTAATGATGCAGGAAAACCTTGCAAAACCCACATTCTCCCAAAAATCTCATGCACATAAAAATGCATCCAAATAATTTCCCAAATAAAACTTCTAAGTCTGGGCAATTTCACACACCATCATTGGTAGAAGCTTCATCTTAACAATCATTACACTATGATTATCAAATCATACAACCAATTCTCATATGCGGAAGCTCTTCAAACATATGGTTCAAAACCACAAACCCAACAATCTACTTTTCAGAACTTTCCAAAGCATTAAAAACCCTTATAAAACCCCAACGCTTATCATGGCATGAAAATATTTCAATATTGTGAAATTCACTTCAAATAACCCATATATCCGCCATACACAATGTATGCAAATCTGCCATGTTTTAAAAGCTCAACTTGAACAAATTAATACCAATGCATATCATTTAGCCATGCGCTCATTTCGTATATATTTTCCAGTTGACATTAAAATTCCCAAAGCCACAAACACACATGTATTATGTCAACTCACCTCATATGGTCCACCATACTTTATCCAATCGATCACCAGCAATGTGAATTTGACCAAGCTATGGACTGCGCCTTCGTGGCATTCAGAGATTTGTCCCAATCTCAACGCTACAGTTTCTGCTACCTCGGTCTTTTAAAAAAAAATTGATTCTCATGGCTAACAATTTCAGAACCCCGGCCTCTGGAAAAAAACCGTGTCTTCGATTTATATTCAACGCTCTTCAATTGCTATTTCATTCACAAGACATTCTTTATCCCTTATGAAGCTCAATGGACTTCATTTTCACTCTGCGTTCCGAAGTTATATGCTCTCATTCCAGAATTCTTGTGCCTGAATTCAACAAGCCAAATAAATTTGAAAATCCTCTCGCCATCGATTTATTGTTTAATCGATTCAAAATAGATTGATTTTTAAAACAAAACGTCTGCGCTTCTTATGTAATTGCGCCATGAGACTTCACCGCCCCTTCAACTGATTTCCACATCGCTTCCTCTTCCTACACTTCTTCATAGTTCACACAGAGGTTTAAATAAATCTCTGCGTCTTTTCTCTTCAGATTTTTTCCATTGTATTTCAAGGCTCGCGACCTGCGCATTTCACACAACGCCTCAACAATACATTCAGATACAGAAGCCAAGTTAGCATTAAAATCGATTTCATCATTTCGGCAAACATAACCACTTATCAAACCCCTTTCGACTTCATATTACTTGAAATTGGATTTCAGCAGAAATTTGGTTTGATCCACCGCAAAATTTCATCGCTCCTCTTAGCACACCTCTCTCTCTCTGTGCTAAGGACTAAAATCGACTTCAAATAATGTCAATTGAACCCGTCAACGCACAACACTCTTGAGAATTCGATTCCAAGCCAAAATTTGTTTCTTTAACCAGATTTATAATGCTGTGAAACGTGAATCGATCTTACTCTTCCATCAACATTTCTCAATTAAGCATTTCGCCTTCAATTGGGTCTTACTCTGCCCATACAACACAACTTGACCTCAACGTTGACTCTTCCCTCATGTAATTAAACCTTGCACCATCATATCATGCTTTGTCATCTTGCCTAATTGAATGCCTCATTCGATTGCATATCAGTCTACGCCTTTGATTCAGGCTAGTGTTTCACCATTTTACCGAAATTTCATTCAATTGTGCCCTTAATTCAATTCGTTTCGACCTAACAGGACAACACCAATTTAGGTTCAAATCCCTTTAATCACTCAACAAAGTCCCCAAATATCTCAACACCCCTACAATCTAGATTTTATCCCTAAAATCTTGAAACCAAATCTATCTTAGGCTTCATAATTAATTCTCAAATATCTAAAATATAATTCTCTCATGTTCTCCAAATTATTTTGGGAACATTAATAAATCCTCACAATAATTAATTAAAAATATAATTTAATCACTCAAAAATCTCATTAATATTTACATAAAATTAATATTTCCTCACAAACGTAAGACCCCTTAGTTTAAATAAAATACAAAGTATTTTCTGAATCTATTGCTCTTGCATCAGACTCCCAAGGTTGAAAATGATCATGATCTCCTCATCATACGTTGAAGTCTTTATCCCCCTGGATCCCACACTTTGTTCTGCAACTTGTTATCGATTTCTGCTGTTGTTTGCGGCTTTTCTCCAAGTCTCCATATCTTATGCTCCCTTGCTCCACTAGCTGCACTTTCACGACCTCTTTCTGTGTTCATTTCGCTGCTGCTGCTGCTTCTCCTCTTTCCTACTGATATCTTCCTCTCAGATAATTTCATCATTATATTTCTGATTAATTTAATTTCCTTGTCCAATAATTCTTCAGATTGCTGATTTCTCGTTGCCTGCTGAGCTCTGGCTTGCTGAGACCTTGCTTCTATGTTTGCTTCTGTTCTTACCGCCACCCAATCATCCATACCCTCTTGTCTTCTACAATGGAAAACTTCCTCTCTTCCTTCTGTTGCAATCTCTCTTTCATATTCTGAATTCTCCAACAAATATTCCAACAATGCAATTTCTCTATGGCATTGCTGAAGCATTTCATCATCATGTACCATCTCTGCATTCACACACAAAATTTCAGTTTGAAAATCACAAATTTCAATAGTCTCAACTGTTGGTTCATATACCAGCTCTTCAAGCTGATCCTTTTCTTCATTCACAAGAACTTCCTCTTGTACTGTAACAGCTTCAAGTACAAACGCATCACGGCTTTCTTCTTCAGAGTATTCATCTTCTGAAAGATTCTTTTCCATACTTGTGACAACTTCACAAGACTGCGCATCCTCCTCAGTAAAACCTGTAATCACATCACCATTGTCAGCTACAAAAATGCAAGGTTTTACATTATCTAGCTGATCTGGATTTGCCCCATAACTGAAGAAATCATCAATGATCTCCTCTTTTGTTTCACTAATGGAAACCTCCCCTTTCAACTCAGCTGCTCTGAGTTCTTCACGTCTCAACTGTATACTCATCACCTGCTCGAGCTTCCTCAGCGCTTCTGTTAACTGCATTCTTATCTCTTCATCCCTCTTTACTTGTAGTCTCTGCGATTTCACTTTCTTCCTCATAGTCCAACCATGTCTCTGGTCTCTCGTATTTTCCTGTAACAATTTCACCAATAACTCAAGATGAACTGATATCTCAGCTTTCTCCCTCTCATACTTTTCATTAGTCAACTGCAGTCTTATGCCATTTGCCTTGGCATCTTTCTCCTTCTTTCTACTGTGGCCTCTCTCTGAACCTCCGCTCTCTCCTTTATGATTTTCAGTAGTCATCTTCTTTGCCATGAGTTTCTCACCCATGAGTTTCACCAAGCCTCTACAACAGAAAGCTCTCCTGCTACCACTTACCTCACCAAACCCTTCCTCTGGATCTGGTCTTTTGGTAATCACCGGTCCTCTGCTGGAACCTTTTGAGCATTTCTTCATTTTTCCTTCAGGCTTCACTCACCTGCAACTTTATTCAACCTCTGTTGAATCTCTAGGTTCTTCCACTCTCTCTTAAAATCCCTTGCTGGACTCCTTCATCACTGCTCTCCAGCTGTGATCTCTTTCTTCCCGCTGAGATTTTCTTCAACCTGCTTGCAATCTGCATTCTGCAAATACCCTTCAAACCAGAGTTAAATATCATCTGCAAACTCACCTTCAAGATCCTGTTGATCTTGCTTCACTTCTTCAACTGCACTGCATCTCTGTGCTGTAATCTTCATGAGTTCCAAAATCTAATATTTATTCATCACATGCATTAAATCAAAAACCTGAATCTTCACACAGAGCTATTCCCCACTCTAATACCACTTGATACAGGAAAACCCTGCAAAATCCACATTCTCCCAAAACTCTCATGCACATAAAAATACTTCCAAATAATTGCCCAAATAAAACTTCTAAGTCTGGGCAATTTCACACACCATCATTCGGGGAAGCTTCATCTTAATAACCATTACACTATGATTATCAAATCATACAACCAATTATCATATGCGGAAGCTCTTCAAACATATGGTTCAAAACCACAAACCCAACAATCTACTTTTCCAAACTTTCCAAAGCATTAAAATCCCTTATAAAACCTCAACGCTTATCAGGGCATGAAAATATTTCAATATCGTGAAATTCGCTTCAAATAACCCATATATCCGCCATACACAATGTATGCAAATCTGCCATGTTTTAAAAGCTCAACTTGAACAAATTAGTACCAATGCATATCATTTAGCCATTCCCTCATTTCTTATATATTTTCGATTTGACATTAAAATTACCAACGCCACAAACACACATGTATTATGTCAACTCACCTCATATGGTCCACCATACTTTATCCAATCGATCACCGGCAATGTGACTTTGACCCAGCTATGGACTGCGCCTTCGTGGCATTCAAAGATTTGTCCCAATATCAACGCTACAGTTTCTGCTACATTGGTCTTTTAAAAAAAATTCGATTCTCATGGCCAACAATTTCAGAACCCCGGCCTCTACGAAAAAACTGTGTCTTCAATTTCTATTCAACGCTCTTCAATTTCTATTTCGTTCACAAGACATTCTTTGTCCCTTATGAAGCTCAACGGACTTCATTTTCACTGTGCGTTCGGAAGTTCTATGCTCTCATTCGAGAATGCTTGTGCCTGAATTCAACAGGCCAAATAAATTTGAAAATCCTCTCGCCATTGATTTATTGTTTAATTGATTCAAAATAGATTGAGTTTTAAAACAAAAAGTCTGCGCCTCTTATGTAATTGCGCCATGAGACTTCACCGCCCCTTCAACCGATTTCCACATCGCTTCCTTTTCCTACATTTCTTCATAATTCACATAGAGGTTTAAATAAATCTCCGAGTCTTTGCTCTTCAGATTTTTTCCACTGTATTTCAAGGCTCCGGACCTGCGCCTTTCACATCGCTTTCTCTTCCTACATTTCTTCATAATTCACACAGAGGTTTAAATAAATCTCTGCATCTTTTCTCTTCAGATTTTTTCCACTGTATTTCAAGGCTCCAAAAAAAAATTCTGATTTAAACCCACAACGTGCAAGAAACGAATCAGATCCTAAAGATATACACACCAAGAAAATTATTAAACCCTTACAGCTTTAAAAAATTACAAATTTACAAACTAATACACAATTTAGAAAGCTCTCATAGCCAAATTTAAATTCATTTCAGCATAATTTTAGAAAATGATTTTTTTTGAAAGAGAGGCACAGGCCCTAGGAGATCATGCAAAACCACCAATTTTGTAAGATAGATTTGGAGTTTAACAAATAATGAGCTTTTCAGATTTATGTCATTTGAGAGTCGGTTGGTCCAACCAAAGACTTCCCCAAACGCTCAAATCTGAAGAAAAAAAAATTCACTGCACACTTAGATCTCAACCTTAGATCGATAGAGATTTAAGAAAATAAGATGAGATCCTTTAGAAAAATCAAAATGCCATTTTATGACTCCAGAAAACTGCACAAGATACCTGTATGTAGATTAATCCATGAAGGCCATCAACTATAAAATGCAAAAACAAAGTAGTAGAGTTTAGAGACAATTCACCACATAGATCCAAGAAGGAACATCAAAATTTGTAACTCTAAAGTCTTTATGCTTTATTACTCCAAAATTTACAAGAGCTTCCAAGACAAGTGCACGATTCTGAGATTGGATGATTCAAGACTCACAAAGACCTCTTAATTTGTAGGACAAAATCTCCAACGGCTAGTTCGGTTGATCTACGTCAAAATAATCTCGATCGTTGATAAGATTTGATCATCTTTTAATATGGACGGTCGAAATTATAATTTTGAGGAAAAAATGAATTTATGATTTAAATCCATTTTAATTAACTCAAAAATACTATTTTGAGTTAATTACCCCAAAATTTTGACTTTGACTTAACCACCTAAGCCCAAGGGTCCAAAATTTCTTAAAATTCTCAAAATTCCCTTGACCTGAGGCCTTTAAAAAATTATTTTTAAGGACCAACTAATTTTGCCTTTAAATAATTTTATCCTAACTTAATACCCTAAATTAATTAAATTTCTGGCTTTTGATTTTCTTTTTAATTAATTGACCAGAAAATTTAATTAATTGATTGAGAGCGGATTTTAATTGTTTTTCCAACCCTCTTTACATAAGATAATACATTTAGACACATGAAGGGGGAATACCCATTCGTATATACCCTCAAATAAATACCCAATTATGCGACTCAAAATATGATATAGTAGACCAAGTAGCTCAAACTAATTTTACAAGGACTCGATAGAAAACAATAGGACTCACTTAACATGCTGATGACAAAATCCACCCTAGCTTTGGGGTGAAGTTGGAGGGAAAAACTCTGCCGATCACTTACGTGAATCAGTGAGAAAAAAACCCTCATAGGATGGAAATCATAAACAACATACTAGGCTTACCTAGGTTGTTACATACATTGACGATCTTACTTAGATCATTTACATCATAATATGTAGAATGGGTTTACATCATTTATAACAAAATGTCGACTGACGATGAAATCTGGATGTCGTGAACCTCGAACATGATAAGCCCCATTTGAAAAAATGGGGGAGAGAAGAGAAGAGAATGGAACTGTTTCATGTGAGGATCATTTCCAACCATACCAAGGTTGACACACTATTTGACAGTGGGTCGCAAGCGAACCTTATTTCTGAAGACTTAGTCAAGAAACTATTTCTTGAGACCATTCCACATCCTAAACCATATACTCTTGGTTGGATTTGTAAGGATACAAATTTACATGTTTCAAAGAAGTGCATGTTGTGCTTTACCATAACAACACATTTTATTGACACGGTTGAATTAGATGTTGTTCTGCTTGATATTACAGGTGTGGTGTTGAGCAGTTCTTACTTGTATGATAGGAAAGCTATCTTCCATCGCCATGAGAACAAGTACCATTTATTCAAGGATGGCAAGGAGTTTATTGTGAGAGCACATCACAAAAATCTAGACTCTTCTTTAGTGAATGCAGGACAGTTGAAAAGGCTTGTCAATGCAAGTCAAAATTTGAATTTACTGATGATTAAGAAAAAATAAGTTGTACATAATTCTTTTCATGTTTATACTGATGTAAATAATGAGATGTTTTAGTATGAAAGCAGGTCGTCTTTGGAAGAAGATGACAAGAAGTTGTAGCAATTGTCTTTGGTGTCGATCGGTGCAGAAAACAAAGTGTTAGTGCAAAGTGGTGCAAAAATCTAGGAGAGGGTAAAGCATCCAAGCAGAGAGGGCACAAATTTCAGCAATGATCATTGTTGGTTTCAAAATGGCAGGGTACCATGTCGAGGAAACTTGGTTGAGAATCGACACAAGTACATAGATAATTCAACAAAAAATCGCCATAAGGACAGGTTGCAAGGTGAATGTAATTTTCAGTTTCCTTTGAAGGTATACCAATGTAGGAACAATATGTTTACTGAAAATTTCAGTTGTTTTTCTGCAAGTTTTGATAATTTGCAGCATGACAAAGTCAAAGTTAGCAACAATCGGTCACCAGATTCAAGGAAAAGTTTGTCGTTTTATGAGACGCTCCAATTAATGAAATCAGGGAGATTTTAGTGGATCAAGATTGGAAGAGTGGAGATTCAGTCTCCTCATCTTTAGGTTTATTAGTCCAGAGAGCTTTTGGGGTCCAAAAGCTTCCCAATGGGGAGGTGTGATCAGGGGATCATGTCCAAGTTATGAAAAATGCTAAAAAGTGAAAGTGCTTAGAAGTGGTTTCAATCTGAATTACCAGAAAGGTCTCGTCGCTGCGATTCTAGCACCGCAAACGATTCTCAAAACCGAGGTTGTATACAAAATTTATGAAGGTTTGAAAAGCCCAGTAAACTCAAAAAATGAGTTGACCAAGTTTGACTTTTGAAATTTGGAAAAATTTAAAAAAATATTCCTCAAAATATTTCGAGAATATTCCTCAAAATATTCCATGAGGGCGAATCATATTCTGACATTTGTCAAGGTTCTATTCGTTGATGGTTTGACTTGTTAATTTTTAGGCCAATCACGGGCTGCCACATGGCAGGCCCAAAGGCCGCCATGTGGCCCCATGCCGGATGAGATATGGCGTGATAAAATTTTTTTCTAGAGTTTGTAGGATTCGAAACCAGGTCGACCGACCACAAATCCAAAGGCCCAACCGGCCCGCCCAACGAGTAGTTCTTAACAAGTTACGGTTTCACATTACATTTGTGGTTTGACGTTTTAAACATCGGAAAAATAAAGGGGCTAGGTTTGACATGAGATGTATATTTGATGTTTGTGTTGTGATGATGTTATACAATGCTTGTGTTTTGTTAGATGATCATGATGTGACACAATGATTAGATGATCTTAGTGAATTGGAATGTGTATTTTAGAATATAATGTTTGTACTATGGTTATCATGATCGTGATGCTTATTTTTAATATTAAATCATGGTATTTCTTAAATATTATGTATTGGTAATTGTAAAATTGTGTAATTGTAATTATAATTGTATCATCTTGATTATAATTGTATGTAAAATTGTGAAATTGTAATTGTAATTGTAATTGTATTGTGAAATTGTAAAATTATAAAATTGTAATTGTATGTATTGTCATGATTCAATTTTATTAAATTTGTAAAATTTGTAAAATTGTAATTGTAATTGTAATTTTAATTTTAATTGTAAATATGTAAAATATTTGTAAAATTTTAATTGTAATTGTAATTGTATTGTGAAGTGATTGTAATTGTATGCAAAATTGTAAAACTGTAATTGTATGTAAAATTGTAATTGTAATTGTAATTGTATTGTGAAATTGTAAAATTGTAATTGTAATTGTATGTATTGTCATGATTCAATTTTATTAAAATCATAAAATTTGTAAATTAATTGTCAATTTTGAACCATAACTACTGTAAGTAAAATGTATACCGTAAATATTGTTAAATTATCATAATTGTAAAATTGTAAATTTGTATGAACATAAATAATTGTAAAATAATAAATCTAGACTAATATGAATTTTGTAACATAATAAAGTTTATAAAATAATGCAAATAAATTCATCTTTAGAATTATCATTATTTTATTATGATATTACATAACAAAAATAACAATATACATTAATACATTTTTTTAAAATTGGAAGATATCATTCACACATTTAAAGCAATCAAGTAGTTGTATTATTTTAGGAATTGACATAAAAATAAAATTGATATAGTGCATTGTTTTCGAGATCAACGCAATTGAAAATTATCAAGTGAAATGAGTTTAACATTAACACAATGCAAACCAATTAATTCAAAATACATATTATAGTGTTTTGAAAAAAAGAGTCTTAGTTATAAGGTTAAGTCCTATTTTTTATAAAAACCCATCTTAAATAGTATAAATGATTAAATAACAAATGTACCATAGCACTCTATGTTCTCATGATCACCCTCATTATCTTCCAACTTACTTGGCATGATAACACTATTGTTTTGAAAAATATGTTTTTATCTAGGGTCATGTCTCAATACGAACCACGTGTCCCTATCCAACACATTTGGGTAAAAAAATACATAGTTGTAGTGTTTTGGGAAAACATAAGGCTCCTTAGATTCATCCCACATATTTCTAGATTTGATACATATCAGCCTACTATCGTGATCTTCCTTTAAACACAAAACACGTACATACCTCCAAGAAAAATCACGCCGCCTCCAAGAAATGTCTTCCAAAAAAATTCTTTAAACCCAAAATTGTAAAATCAATTTGCTTCCAAGAAATGCTCTTAAACCCAATTCTTTAAACCCAAACTTTGAAGAAAAGTTTTTGAACAAAGAAGCTCAAAAGATTTACTTCAACACAAAACACGTACATACCTCCAAGAAAAATCACGCCGCCTCCAAAAAATGTCTTCCAAAATTTTTTTTTAAACCCAAACTTTGAAGAAAAGTTTTTGAACCCAAACCAAGTCTTTGTAAAATGATACTAAGTGCGAAATGTGCAAAAATTGTGAATCATTTCGAAGCAATTTATATTGACACGAAATGTGTTTTTAGTAGGGGGCTCCACAAAAATTTCCGGCTGACGGAGAGTTACACAATAGTTCGGCCGAACTTTTGATAAGAAGTTCGGCCGAACTAACGCGTCACCAATTACGCAAAAACCAGGCTCTGAAAACGGTTCTGCAACTTTGGACTGATCAAACTCCATGAAAGGTTGTTAATTAACTGTCGGAACCAAGACAAGCATTTTTAGAATTGAATCTACTTTCAGGAAATATAACTTTTATGGAATTTCGTAAACGTTTATTAATTTTAATTATTTTTCTAATAAAATGGGTGCAAACAATTTCTGAGGGTCATTGTGATTCAGTGAAATCAAAATTTTGTATCTCCCAAAATACATTGCAAAAAAAATTGAAAAAATTATGGGGCATTACATTGTTCCGTCGTCTCTAATGGGTAGCTTTTAGATTTTTAGTTTATAACTTATATGTTAAGAAATTTCTTGCGACGCGAAACATATCCAAAATACGCAGTTTTTCGTATTGGACTAGTTCAAAAAATTCTAGTAATTATGATATGCATCCATTGGCTTTGTAAATATGACGAAAACAAAGTAGACTCTGTCTAGATTGTTGTAACACATTTTGTTTTTTCAAAAACACAAATTTTCAATGAATACAACATTGCGACATAACATGACTTTTTATGAATCCTTTGATTTTAAGAAACACACACTCAAAGAAATGCTAAGTTGACATATCAAATTTGCATAAAAAAATTTCAAAAAATAAGTAATAGAAAGCTAACAAAATTTTTCACAACTTTTATTTTTATCGCAAAATGAAATTCTACACAGAAAAATTGTTATAGTTTGCAGAAAGTTGAAGAACCGAAAAAAATGAAAATTTTTTCTCAAAAAAGGGCAAAAAGTGTAACCCAGCTTCACATTTTCTCCCTTCCAATCAAAGGTGTCCCACCACTTTCACATAAAAATAACACATTGGGAAGAAGAGAAGTAACCTAATGTCTCTCGTACTAGGTTTTGATCACGGTGGCTAGCTTGACTAGATTGATCGAACTTGACTTCCACTCCACAGTCTTGTGTCATGTGTCCATCATCGACATTTTCTATGAGAAAATGGTGTCCATATGCCCACATAGATGGGAACAAATTCACCTATAAAAAAGTTAAAAATTCATAGTGTCATGTGTCTTATAATAACCCAACTGTTAAAATATGAAATATAGATGTTACATTTCAAAGGTGCATTATTAAGTTTAAAATGTACATAAATAGATTATTACCGAGTTGCTACACCCAATCCCTACATTTAGCGCATCCTATTTAGCATGCGGGTAACTGCTGATTGCACCGTATTTCTCTTTGATTTGGTGAGAAAAACAACTGTTGGGGCATATAATTGACATATTTACTTTTAAATGATCGGGATAAAGCACACTTCTACCATTCAACCATCTAAATTATTTCATGTCACTATCCTATTTCATCCCCTTCTGTTCGTACAATGCGACCCACGATTGTGTCACTTCAGAATTGTAAACAACGAATTCATTGATTTCTTCAATTTCGGCATTCACTGATGAAATCAAATCGACATATAGTACATATGAGATAAAAATATACATTATATTGAAGTGCAACGTGAATATTTACTTTGTGTAAATTTGTAACATTATAAGTCGCTTACTCTTTATCAAGTGCCTTTTTCCATTTGTTTGGAGAGTCTCCCCTTCTCTTTTGTCTTCATCCCTTTCATCATCCCAAATCACCGCACCTAGTCTATTTTTGATCTGCTTGATGTACTCAGTGGCATAATAGAAAGACTCGTACGATATGTACCCCTATGCCATAGACCCCTCCAGTTTTTCCCTTTGTTGAACAAAACCTTTCAATTTCTTCATGTACCTCTCTAAGAAGAACATCCAACGACAAGAAACCACCCCAACTAATTCAACCTCATCTACTAGGTGGATTAGAAGATGAATCTGGAAGTCCATGAAAATCGTCGGCAGTTCCTTCTCAAACATACAAAAATCTCAACTATCTCTTGAGGCCACTGTGAAATTCTAGCCACATGAATCTCCTTTGACATGATCCAACGTACAAATGTAGATAATTTAGATATGTCACATCCTAGGTATTGGGGGAAGTCATGTTTCACACATCCATGCACGAACAAAGGATAATGACACTGCAAAGTTATAAAAACATGTAATAATATACAAAATTAATTCTGTTATATGCTCCCTGCATGGGATAAAATTTATTAATATAAAAAATAATAAAATCATGATTTTGAAATTGTACTCACTCTTAGAAGATTAAAATGGTCATGGGATTTCAACCCCGAAAAATGGTCTTCCACAGTGAAACAACGCCGTAGTGAAGACCCATATGAAGATGGCACCCTCACACCCATTATAACTTCCTTTGCCAAAGAAATATTATCTTTTTTAAAAATCCATGGGACATCACCTTCTTTGAAATACCAATTAGAGGGACATGTTGCCTCTGATCCTGTACTTTCTAACTGTCTTGGCTAATTTTTTTTTTTAGTTTTTGAAGTAATAAGATCTTTCCTAACAGCCAATATGTCACTTTATTTCGATGATATGTGCCTCCATAAAGAAGATGATTTTTTTAAAATATGTGCATGGGATCTAATAAGTGGGTAATATTAATATGATCCCAATATGGGAGGTTATAAAAGATATATTTCCTTTTTATCCCAATGGGAAATTTCTTAACATAAGCATCAAATAATTCTGGATCATCAAACATAGGCTCCCCATTTGAATCGAACATTTCTATGAACTCCTTTTCCTTATCTCTCTCGTATGCTCTAAGCCATTCAACTGGTGTCGTTATTGCAGGCCTTTGGGTTGTCTCTCGTTTACCATTGAAAGCGGATGTTACTCTTCTGTAAGGGTGTTCTTCTGGGAGGAATACCCAGGAGCACTCATACACTCGCTTTCGTAGGTCGTTGGACCATCTAGCTTTTAGAGAAGGTCCACAACATTTATATCCATAATACCCTTTTGTTACAAGACCTACGAAATTATTGTATAAAATATGCACGTAACGTTAAAGAATATCATGAAGATCAGAACAATTACAACTAATTAAATAACTAATATGCAAAAGAAAAATTGTTACGTATATAAGCAAATCAATAAGCATGTAATTTACCATAGCAAACTCCTAAGCCTGGATAATCATGTATCGAGTAAGCATATATACAATACAAAATAAAACTCCTCTCTGCTGCGATGGGTCTTGATACGTCATATACATTTATCCCATCCCATAATTCCTTCAATTCATCTACCAGTGGTTGTAAGTAGACATTCATATTCTTCACTTGTCTTCTACCAGGGACTATGAGAGCCAACATAAGATGTTCATTCTTCATAGAAAACCATGGGGGGGTATTGTTATTGATCTCTACTATAGGCCAAACAGAATAGTTAGTGTTCTAGAGGGAATATGGGTTGATGCCATCCATGGATATGCTGAGTCGTAGACTTTGTACTTCATCCTTGAATTTTTCAGGCCATGTATCCTCTATATGCTTCATGGCTATTGAATTTTTTGGGATTCACATAACTCCTAGATCACTTTTGTGTGAGGCATGCCATTCCTACAACATAGCTAATTATTTTCAACAAAAGAGCCTTCGAATCCTTGGTATTATAGGCATGTGCCTCAATATATTAAAAGGAGGACCATGTGATTTACCCTTATTTTTCAATTTATCATACCTGTCATGCCCACATTTCAGACATATCTCTTTGTCTACATATTATCCTATGTATAGAATACAATCATTTGGACATGCATGATATGATATGTACTCAACACCCAACATTTTCAACAATTTATTTGCCTCTTCACAGCTACCAGGCAAGACATTATCACTCAAAAGAACCTTATCTTTGAATAAATAGTAGTTGGTCATTAACAATATTAAATGTAAATTAATGCTGGTAACTATTAACATTCATAAAATTGACAATTTTTAATGTTCATTGTGTGATCATATTTCTCAAAATATAAGGGACTTGATGGTCAATTACCTCAAAATTTGCAAGAAACATGCATTCGACAAGGAAAATTTTTCTTTCAAGTTGTATAGTAATATCATTGTCCCGAACTGGGTAGACTTTGACTGACCTCCAAGTCCAAAGGGAGGGGTGTTGGAAGCAAATTTAAGGCTTTCGAAAAAGGTATCAGCGATATGAGCATCATTTTCTAGCTAATCATCGTTCTGGAATGCATCTAACAACATTGTCTCCATGGTAGTCATATTCCTTAATTAATATTCCATACCAACCTATATTTGATTTCCTCCATTTCCATCTTGGGAAGAACTACTATTTTTGTAGTCATTCCTAATTGGTGAATCTGGATATAGTGGGAATTGAATAGGTCGCTGATTCAACCATTCTTGGAATCGTTCCTCTCCGCGTTTTTCTCTTAATTAAGCCTTCTCTCGATTTGACATTGTCGTGGGGTGCAATGGAAGATGGTAGGTAGGTCGCTCATCATCACTAGAATCCTAATAATTTCAAAAAATATATTTCAACATGATTAGTACAAAATCAATGATATTAATTAGTAAGCACTTCGACAATGCATGATTAATTAGTTTGATGTTGAAATAATTACATTATACCAAACAATTATTATTACCATTATTGTCCCATGATTGTGGCTAGAGGATGGCATGCTAGAATTGGCAGGGTGAAGCAACTGTCCATTTTCATCTACCAACTGCGCCTTGCGGTATGCTGCTCCTAATAAGAGCTTCTGACGTTTTGGAGTTGTTTCAATATTTTATGCATCTAAACTCATTTCTGAATCTACAAATTTGTATACATTCATTTTATTCAGCTGATTGACATGGAAAAAAAATTAAATTCAATTAGATAATGAAAATATAAATAAAATCTGAAGTAATTACGTTGAGAGATGGATATGGAGAACTCTGCGATGGACTTTGAGAAATATTATGGAATGAGCTGGATTTTGAATAGTTGTCCCTTTGATATAATTATGAGATTTCTCACTGCATTTGAGAAAAATCAACAATAAATTTTGGTGTACATACCTAAAAGTAATTTCGGTACCTTAAAAATGGACTTATTCTTATCGGTGCTAATATACTGTTAATCGCACTGGTGCGGTTTTGTTAACGTATGCACAGGTGCGATTTTATTAACGGATGCATCGGTGATGTTAGTTAACAAACACATCGAATATGGAAAAGAAAAAAAACGCAACTTTATTTTTTTGAAGTGAAAAAAAAGCGGTAAATTGAAAAATGGGCGGAAAATTATTCTCGGAACTCTAATTTCATAAAAAAGTTCTTTAAATAGTAAAAGCTATTCATTATTTCATTATTTTTGAAAATTTTTTCAGGGAGGGATTTTCACGAGATACATACCTGGAGCAAGAGAGCACGAGAGCACTGTAGAGCAGAAAAATACTTTTGAACAAGAACACTATTCAGAGAATCAAAATTTGAAACTTTTGGTGATTCACACAAAAACCCTATAGTATAGTAAAATTGTTAAATTTTACTGTAATAATTATTTTTTTACAATTTATGTTAGATTTAATACATGCATAGTAAAAATTTTAAATTTTATAGTGCATTTTGAGAAAAAAAAATAAAAATGAACAAATCCATTCTTACGTTAAACCCTTGCTTCTTCTTGTTTATGTGACTTCACAATGAGGGCTTTTTATTTTAGATTTATAGGGTTTATATATATATATATATATATATATATATATATATATATATATATATATATATATATATATATATATATATATATATGAATGACATCTACCTCGTGGGACCACTTTCATAGTCGGATCCAATCCATGTCGGCCGTTGCACGATTAAAAAAAAAAAATATTTTTTTAATCGGTGCACACTGTTTAAAATAGCGCACTGGTGCGCGATTGTAGTATAGCGCACTAGGTGTGTACTGAAAAAAAACACTGTTTGATAAAAATAGTTTTGTATTAATTTATGTTTGTGTTAATCGGTGCACTGGATTTAATATAATGCATCGAGTCTCCTTGTCAACAAAGAGCACCGTACGATGTTTTTACTGTATTGGTGGTGCGTTTATAAGGACCTGTCGCACCATGTTTGGTGCGTACGTTGCAAAAGACACACTTTTTTCTTGATTTTTTTAACCTGAAAAGTATGTGATTTATTTATAAAATATATTAATTAATGGTACATGTTTCATATTGATAAAGAAATGGATGACAAGAGTTCAAGTAACAAAAATACTGATAGCACATCCAGAAAAGAAAAAAAGTAAGTTCTTTATAAATTCTTTACAAAAATTATTTGATGCACAAGCATTCGGCTCGAAAAATCATTGTATTTTTGGTTGACTTAGAGGGTCTAATGTTTATTAAAGAATTTAGTTTATTTATAGGAATTTTGAATAGTTTTATATGATTTGAGTAAGAAATATGTATGTGAGGTTTTAATGTAAATATTCTAAAAAAAAATTGAGAATACGAGAGATATTAGGCTTGTAAAGATCTCATAAAATGTTAGGGATTAGGATATCCTAGAATAAGATTTAGTTGAGCTAAAAGTGGATTTAGAGGATTTTTAGGATTTTTGTTGAGATCCTCAAGGGATCATTATGATATTTTAGGAACTAGTTGATATATCTATGGAGAAGATCATGGATCTAGAATGATCTATAACTATGTAATTATTTCTATAAATGTAAGCATGCATATAAGAAAGAAGGGTAGAGGTAGATGTGGGTGTGGGTGTGATGAAATGTGTGACAAGCCATTTCAAATGTAGAAAATTAGGTAAAATATTGATCTAAAGCTCAAGTTTTAGCTAAAAATTTAATGTGCTCGAAATTACTTCAAACTTGAACGACCGAATAGAGTTCGTTGCCAAGATTCCAGCGCAACTTATTTCGTATGACTGAGTTATCGTCTGTTGTTCGTTTTAAAAAACATGCAAAAAATGAGCAGAATATGTACAGTGTTGATGTGGCAGGTACAGTCAGCATTGCAGGAATATTCTCCAGATTGCAGCTAGTGACACTATGACAAGTGTCGTCTTTAGATCTACCAGATGGGTTAAATGAAGAGAAAAATTATCCAATGACCTCCAATTATTCCTAAGTTGGAATTTGAATTTTTTTTTAGGATTGAAGTGAAACCTAACCAGAGGGTGCCATGTGTCCTCTCTGGTGCGCCACCTCCTAATTTATGGGGTCAAATTTTATGGACTGGACCTTGGTCTAATGGTCGAATTATGTGATGATATCAGTGGTCAGACTAAGGTTTGGTGGTGTTATATCTCTCTCTTTCTCTCTCTCTCTCTCTCTCTCTATATATATATATATATATATATATATATATATATATATATATGTATGTATGTATGTATGTATGTATGTATGTATGTATGTATGTATAATAATGTTTTCAAATCACATTTCGTCGGCCTAGACTAAGTGTGGAGGAGCGTCTACCTAAATCTGGAGTAGAGTTAAATGTGGCCAAGTCAACAAATTTGGCGGGCGAATTTCTTTATGAGTTGGCACAAAACTTTATGGTGGAGTCATGGCTCGAACCCTTGACCACCCGCTTGCAAACCGACCGCCATACCGTCTTATCCACCGAGTAGTTCTTACTCCTTATGACTTCTACATCCATTTGAAGTCTAACTGTTGACCATTTGGGGGTTGGAGGGGGCCAGCCCCTTGGGTCAACCCCCTCCCCATGTGGTCGCGACCGCTGAACCGGGAGCTACGACAAACTAATAAGTGCAGGGTAATTAAGTTTAAATGTAGATTAGTTAAGTTAATACAACATTAGCGCTTAATACACACTTAAACATGAATACAAGCTTATCCGTTGTAATCTTGCTTAGCATTAATTAATCCGACATTTAAGCCGGCGGAGAATTTAGAGGTAGTGCCAAACTTGGTGAGAATGCCAAATTTAGAAAAATAACTAGCAGTTTCTCCAGTTTTGGAGGAGAAATTGGGGCAAAGTTGGTTTTGGTCATAACTCACTCAATTTTTGACAAAAATGAGCTCAGAAAGAGTCATTCTAGGCTAATTGGCATGATGGGAACTTAATGAAGTAGGTTGCAGAGGTAGAAAAGGTCATCTATAGGTGTTTTAGTGCAATTGAAGATTTTTGAAGGCTAGGGCCACTAGGTGTTGGGGTCATTACCAGAGCATCTAGAGTCGAAATTCAACAAACAAATAGTCATTTTTGGGAGATTATGATGTTTTAAACTCATTGGAACAGGTTCCAAGAGGTTTTGAAGCTTGTAACAAAAATTTGTGCACACTTGAAGCTAATACAAAGGTCACACTATGAAGCTGGACCAAGGAGATGTAGCCCAGGAGGGGTGAACTTCTTTATCAAAAATTCTCTGTGTTAAGCTTTGTTATATGTGCTTGTTGTGTTTAATATTTCTTATGTTATATCATTTAAAATTATTCTTTTTAAGGTTATGACAAATTCATAATTTCACTAAGTAAATTGTTTTCCAATCACATGCTCTTAAACAAAATCATGAAGGATAAGTAAAAAAATGCAAAGAAATGTTTATATCTGAAATGAAACTAGCACAAAATTAACTAGAAATTAATTTCATATCAAGTTGGTATCAGAGCACAAGGTTTCTTGCTTGTTTTACTTGAAGATTTTTTGATAGTGCAAATTTATTGATGCTTACAAGATTGAGATTGCAGAGAGGAGAAGGGAAGCTACTGATAGCTAGTCCAGAAGTTAGGAAAAGAAGGAATAAGGATGAGAAAGCATCTTCCTTACCCAAAGGACCACTCAAGGCAATAATTGAAGCACAAGAGGAATTAATTGCACAAGAGGCTGAAGTGGTTGAAGAGATACAAGCTGCAGAGATAGAGATTGAATCTACAGCCAAAATGTCAGGCCATGAAGGAGCTCATGAACATTCTGAAGAAGAGGATGTCAAGGAGGAGTTAAAATAAATGAAAGGTATGGTGAAACTTATGTATGCAACTTTTATGGCAAAGGAAACTAGATAAGGTTAAAAAGACCCTCATAGAGAATAATCTTCAAACAGTAAAAAGGAGGAAAAGAGGAGCTCAAAATCTAGTGGTGGAAAACCACCTCCTTCTCCACCACCATCATCATCATCATCCTCATCAACATCTTCATCTTCCAAATCCACTACAAAAACTCATACCCATACTCATTCCAAGTTCCCAAAAGGTAAGACTCCATTACTTAAGTTGGACATCAAATTTGAAATTCCTACATATAATAGAGAAGTTAATGCTAAAAGACTAGATAATTGGATTCGTCAATTAGAAGCTTACTGCAGAATTCAAAATCTGCAAGAAGACGATATTAAAATCCAATTGGCTTCATTAAGGCTAGAAGGAGCAACATTAGTTTGGTGGGAGGCAAAGACACAAGAAGAAATGTGCATCCATGGTAAGATTTCCATTTCTTGGGTCGAATTCATTTCTTCCATTAAAATACAATTCTATCCATTAGCCTATATGCATAAAGAAATAATGAGTTGGCAAAACTTTAGACAGTTTAAAGGTCAAACTGTCCAATAGTATACACAAGAGTTTAGGAAAAGGGCTTTATTTCTTGGAGTAGACTTAAAGTCACAAGATACACACTTGAAGTATATAGGAGGTCTACATTCCTACTTAAAACACACTATTCTCATGTTTAACTCAAATAACTTAGATGAAGTATGGGTGCAAGAAAAGCATCTTGAAGCAAGGTGTAAAAACATTTCTGAAGAGGGTAGTAAGAAGAATCCATTCAAGGGTAAGGGAAAAGAGAAAGGAGGAAAATGGAAGGGAAAGAAGAATGCAAGTGTGAAGCAAGAATGGGAGAAAATAACATGCAAACATTGTTCCAAAGAGGGGCATGATGAAGCTCACTGTTGGAAACTACATCCCGAACTAAGACCAAAGAAACCAAATAACACAGGGAAACAAAAGATGAATTCCACCACACAAAAAGATCTTGGATCTGATTCAGGAGATGAAACCAAGATAGTTTCCATGGTTAACAAAGGAAAGGAAGAAATTGCAAGTTCTAGTACCTCAAACAGTCACAATAATACTTCAAATGAAGACACAAAGATAGAATTATTCCATGTTAGAGTAATTTCTAATCATACAAAGATTGATGCCTTATTTGATACATGGTCACAAGCAAACTTCATTTCAAAAGACTTATTTAAAAAACTAAACCTTGAAATTGTACCTCATCATAAGCCATACCCTTTGGGTTGGATAACCAATAATGCAAACTTACAGGTAACAAGGAAATGCATTTTCAGATTTGCTATTACTACAAACTTTGTTGATGAAGTTGAGTTAGATGTGGTACCACTTGATATTTTAGGGATTATCTTGGGTAGTCCATATTTGTATGACAGGAAAGCGGTCTTCTACCATCATGAGAAAAAATATCATTTGATCAAATATGGAATGGAGTATATTGTGAGAGCTCATCACAAGAAACTAAATATCCCTTTAGTTAATGCAGGGAAAATGAAGAGGCTTGTAAATGCAAGTAAAAATTTTGTGCTTCTCATGGTCAAGAAAAAGGAAGATGTTAATTATGAATCTTTTGAAGGATGTGATGAAAAATTGAAATCTGATTTGTTTGATGTGGTAAGTGAGCATGGTGAGATGTTTCAAGAACCAAAAGGGTTACCACCCAAGAGGGAAATTCAGCATGAGATTCAGCTGCAGTAGGATGTTCCACTTCTGAATATTGGTACGTATCGCATGTCAATCGTGGAAAGTTTGGAAATCAAGAAGCAAATACAAGAGTTTCTGAATAAAGGTATCATATGCCCATGTACTTCGCCATGTGGTTCTCCAATAGTTTTGGTTCCAAAGAAGGAGGGGACTTGGCACATGTGTATCGATTTCCATGCACTAAACAAAATCATGGTTAAGAATCACTACCCACTTCCACATATTGATGATTTGCTTGATCAATTAAAGCATGAAAATTATTTCACTAAGTTAGATTTTAGAAGTGGTTATCATCAAGTTAGGATAGGTGAAGAAGATATTTGGAAAACTGCTTTCAAGACTGGACAAGGATTGTATGAGTGGTTAGTTATTCCATTTGCCTTAAAAAATGCACCAACTACTTTTATGAGAGTGATGAATGATGTTCTTAGACCATTTCTAGATGAATTTTTCATTGTTTTCTTAGATGACATACTCATATTCAGTAAATCAAGAGAAGAACATGACATGCATGTGAACAAGGTACTTGATGTTTTGAGAAAAGAGCAATTGTTTCTTAAGATGTCAAAGTGCGAATTTGGTAAGACTTCATTAGTATTTTGGGACACATAGTTGGTGGAAGTGAATTGAAGATTGATCCTTCATTTTGAATTGGCCTAAGCCCAATATAGTTACCGAGGTAAGAAGCTTTTTAGGAGCAGCACAGTATTGGAGGAAATTTACTACTATTTTTTCTTCCATTGCAGCACCATTACATGAATTAAAAATCATAAAGAAAGTCTTCCATTGGGGATATTTGCAGCAGAAAGAATTTTATGATTTAAATAAAAAGATAAGTTTGACACTGGTACTAGAAATTCCAGATCTAAGACAACCATTTGAGATCCAAATGGATGCATTAAGTGATTATGCTATGGGAGCAGTGCTCATGCAGCATGGTAAGCGTATCTCATTTCATTCTGAAACTTTTAATGCAGTTGTGACTAAATATCCTACATATGATAAAGAGTTATATGAATTGGTACAAAGTGTAAAGAAATGGAAGCATTACTTGATGGGAAAAGATACCATTATCCATACCGACCATCAGCCATTGCAGTATTTACAATTACAGTCCAAATTGTAGCAATCAAGACATTTCCGGTGGATGGGTTTTATACAACAATTTCACTTGGTTATCAAGTACAAGAAAGGAATCTAAAATAAGGTAGCTGATATGCTCTCTAGGCCTATTGTAAATTAAGCTATTATTCTCAAGCATAATTTTATTATGCATGAAAGTTACATTGAACAATATGTGAATGATAGTGGTTTTCAAGATGTGTATGAGAACTTGAGCAAGGGAAACCAAAGTGAAGAGTTAGATTATCATGTGCATAACAATTTGTTGTATCACTTGGGCAAGTTATGTATACCACATGGAGAAAGAAAGTATCACAAGGGAGGCTCACACATCATTGATTGCAGGACATTTTGGTGTCGGCAAGACAATAGCGCATCTGCAAAGGTATTGTTATTGGCCACACATAAATGAAAGTGTTTCTCATTTTATTAGAGGATGTTATTTATGTGCAACAACTAATCCTAGAAATAGGAAGCTTGTTTTGTACACACCACTTCCAGTTCCTTGTCATCCTTGGGAGAGAATCTCAATGGATTTTGTAGGAGGCCTTCGTATGTCAAGGAAAGGTAATGATTATTTGTATGTTGTGGTGGATAGATTAAAAAAAATTTGTATTTTTATGGCATGTAAGAAAAATATTACAGTTGAATGAATTACTAATATTTTCTTTTAAAATGTATGGATCCATTTTGGTCTTCCTACTTCTATTGTAAGTGATCGAGATTCTCGATTTCTTTGGAATTTTTTGTCAAAATTATGGGACATGAATGATGCAAAGTTGAAGAAGAGTACAACATTTCATCCGCAAACAGATGGTCAAATAGAGGTGGTAAATAGGACTGTTATTCATCTTCTAAGAGTCTATTGCAACAAGCATCCCAAGTTGTGGGATGAATAGTTACACTACATACACCATGCATACAACCAGGAAAAACATTCTTCCACAAATACATCGCCATTTGAGGCATGTTTTGGATACTTGCCAAGATAGCCATGGGACTTAATATTTGAGAAAGATGTTGCTATAGATGAACATAATGACATAGATAAAGCAAGAAATTTCATTGAGAAAATTCAGTTGGTACATCACATAGTGAAAGAGCAACTTGAGAAGAGTCAAAGCAGCTACAAGGCAAGGCATGACAAACATCGGGTTGATCACAAATTCCAAGTTGGAGATGAAGTTTGGTTGTACATAAGCAAAGAAATATTGCAAGGGGAAGGTAAAAATCTCAAACCAAATCCGTTGTGGTCCATTTGAAATTCTGGAAAAGATTGGTACAAATGCATTTAAGCTAGATTTACCTCCTTATATGCAAATTTATTCTGTTGTTAATGTTGAGAATTTGAGATTGTTTGAGCCTCCTTTGATTCATGATTAAGGAGAGCATGTTCAGCTATCATCAATAGATGATTTCTCGCCAGAATATCTTGATGAACTTCAACAAGATCTTATACTAGACAAAATAATGAGAACTTCAAGAAGAGGGAATGTTGAATACCTTAGAGTTGGACAGAAAGGTCAAAATCCTTCAAAGGAAAAATGGTTGGAGATTGGAAAGTGGGGGAGCAGTACCCTCACTTGGTAAACAATTGATAATATATTTTTGGGTCCAAAGGCTTCTAGTGGGAAGGAATGATCTAAAGCTCAATTTTTAGCTAAAAATTGAAAGAAGGACCGGATAGAGTTTGTCGCCAGGATTTTGGCGCAACTCGTTTTATCAAAATATGAGTTTGTATGACTAAGTTATTGTCTGCTATTCGTGTTCCAAAACAGGAAAAAAATGAGCAGAATAGGTACAGTGTTGATGTGGCAGGTACAGTGAGCATTGCAAGAATATTCTCCAGATTGCGCCAGTGACACTGTGACAAGTGTCGTCTTCAAATTCGCCAGATGGGTTAAGTGAAGAGAAAAAATGCCCAATGTCCTCCAATTCTTCCTATGTTGGAATTTGATTTTTTTTTAGGATTGGAGTGAAACCCAACCAGAGGGTGCCACATGTCCTCTTTGGTGGGCCACCTCCTAATTTATGCGGTCAAATTTTATGGACTGGACCTTGGTCTAATGGTCGAATTATGTGATGATATCACTGGTTGGACTAAGGTTTGGTGGTATATATATATATATATATATATATATATATATATATATACATATACATATACATATACATATACATATACATATACATATATATATATATACATATATATATATATATATATATATATATATATATATATATATATATATATATATATATATATATATATCACATTTCGGTGACCTTGACTAAGTACGGAGGAGCCTCTACCTAAATCTGGAGCAGAGTTAAATGTGGCCAAGTCGACAAATTTTGCGAGCATATTTCTTTATGAGTTGGCACAAAAATTTATGGCAGAGTCGGGGCTCAAACCCCTGACTTCTCGCCTGCAAACCGATTGCCATACCATCTCATCCACAAGGTAGTTCTTACCCCTTATGACTTCCGCGTCCATTTGAAGTCTAACTGTTGACTGTTGGGGGGTTGGAGGGGGCCAGCCCCCCGAGCCAACTCCCTCCCCATGTGGCTGCGATCGCTGAACTAGGAGCCACGACAAACTAAACTGGCAAGAATTTATAAGTGCGGGTTAATTAAGTTTAAATGTGGATTGGTTAAGTTAATCCAACATTAGCACTTAATACATGCTTAAAAATTAATACAATATTATCTGCCATAATCCTAATTAGCATTAATTAATTCGACATTTAAACTAGTGGAGAATTCAGAGGCAAACTTGGCAAGAATGCCAAATTTAGAAAACTGACTGACAGTTTCTCCAGTTTTGGAGGAGAAATTGGGGCAAAGTTGGTTTTGGTCATGAATCACTCAATTTTCAACCAAATTGAGTCAGAAATAGTCATTCTAGGCTGATTAGCATGTTGGTAACTCAATGAAGAAGGTTGTAGGGGCAGAAAAGGTCATATACAGGTGTTTGGGTGCATTTGAATATGTTTGAAGGCCAGGGCCACTAGGTGTTGGGGTCATTTCCAGAGCATTCAGAGTCGAAATTTAGCAAAAAAATAGTCATTTTTGGGAGATTATGATGTTTTAAACTCATTGGAACAACTTCCAAGAGGTTATGAAGCTTGTAACAGAAATTTGAGCACACTTGAAGCTAATAAAAAGGTCACACTATGAAGTTGGACCAAGGAGATGTAGCCCAGGAGGGGTGAACTCCTTTATCAAAAATACTCTATGTTAAGCTCTGTTATATGTGCTTGCTGTTTTTCCTATTGCTTATGTTTTGTCATTTAAAATTATGCTTTTTAAGCTTTTGACAAATACATAATTTCACTAAGTACATTGTTTTCCAATCACATGCTCTTAAACAAAATCATGAAGGATAAGTAAAACAATGCAAATAAATGTTTATATCTGAAGTGAAACTAGAAGAACATTAACTAGCAAGTAATTTCAGATCAAATATTCTATGTATATAGTTTGATAAATGAAATAAATTTTTCATTACATTAATTCGTCCCTGGATGATTGTTGATTGAATGAATCCTTGTATATGATAATTTGGGATTAATGAAGTCTTGGATATGTGATTAGCTCCTTTACTGTTATGTGTTCTTGGATCAAGGTTTAGAAGCGATTCTGTCGTTTAAAAAAAAAAATTTCATTGTAATAAGTCGAATCTTAAGATTTGAGTAGACAACTCTGATTATTCGAAATGTAAATATTGATGTGTTTAAAGGCATGATGTGTATTATTTCCATTGAGAATGAATTGGTTAGTATTGTGGAATGATATTTTAATTGAAGAAATATGTGTTGAAGAGGCTTGTGATGCTAGGCTATAGTTATCAATTCAAAAGGTGTTGAAATCATGTTTGCATAGGTCATGAAATTAGACCAGCAATTACGATATCTCTTAGTAATTGAAGTGTTGTTATGCTCACAATGGTCTCTGTGTATGATTAATTTGATGAATTCCAGTTGATGTGTATATCCGGGATTGATGAAAGAATAGGGAAATTATCTCTCTCTCTCTCTATATATATATGATTATCTATTTGTAGGAATATATGATTGAATTTAAAATGGAATCCAGAGAAGAGGCTCGAAGCATATTGAGTCTGTATGCGCGACATACATGAGGAATCTTCGTTTGAAACGAGAGATAGAAGTGAATTTAGCTATATAATTCAATAAGGGTTCTGAATCTTGTAGCTTGAAGAAAAAAAATCATTTCAGGATTCTTATTCATCGTTAGATGAGTTAAGTCAATGACAGATATTCATCTGGACAACCAAAATCATGGTTGAACTGTTTAATTAGATTTCAAGTGTCGATGTTATGAAATCAATGGTGATTGTAGTATCTATTAAGGTGTGGATTTTCTTTGTGAAGAAACATTTAAATAGCTATGTTGTTAAATGTGCAATAACACAGGTCCCTTAGCATTGGAGAGGGAGAATTCATCACTTGATACAATGGTGATTTTGGCATGCCCATCAGAACAAGGTATTTTGATCAGGTTTGAACGTAGCTCACAGATCTTGAATGTGAGAAAATAAAATCTATTGAGTATACTTTTCTAAAGAGTAGATACGATTACATCACATTCAACCCAAGAGAACTATGATTAATATCGGAGTTGAAGCGTTGTGCATGTGCTACACATATGCTACGGAAACACCTTTAAGGCACTACGCATACACCTTTGATGCTACACTACCTTTACACGCTACGTTTTCACCTGCAAGCTAAACCTCACCTGATCAACAAATAGGTTGATCAATCCAAGCTCCAGTAAGTTGAAAAAAATGGATTGAAGGTAAGGAGTAAGGTATGGAAGGTTGTATGCTAAATATTTGGATTTGTTTCATTTTCTAAAATAGATTTGTGCATGAAACCGCAGTTTTCCAGAGGAAAGAGAAGTTTTTACATGAGTTTGTCATCTAGTTTTTTGTTGTGGAATGAGAGGAGACAGGTGGTATAGATACGCAAAGAGGCTCACTGTATAAAGATTTTTTTTTTTTTTTTTTGTACAACAGGTGAAAAGACAACAATATTGAGATAGAGAGTGGTTTACCCTGCATCGTTTGATATCAGAGTAGGAATTCTGTTTTGGAGATAGATAGAAGGTTTGTAGAGAAGGTTTTGTGAATTAAAAGATTTTATATGTAGGATAAGAAGAATCTTAGAGTAAAAGAAGGACAAAGAAGTTATTGATAAGAATAAAATCTACTTTAATAGAAGTAGTTACATGCAGAGGAAAGAGGTTAGATTAACCAGAGATGGAAGTTGAACATAAGCATTTTAAAGTGGCCATGAAAATTTGGCAGCAAAAAGGTTTCTTAGTCTTGATAGCAAGGAGCAGGTCCATTAAGATCTGATATGCTAATGATATTTATTTCTAATATTATTTGGAGTGTAGGTAGCAGCAGATGAGGTAAATTTTTCTGAGAAGTGGCTGATGAAGGATGCAAAAGAAAATTCAGGCAGCAAAATTTGACAAAGCGATGGTTCATTTCTCACGAAGAATGGAGATCCATTCGAATGTTGAAGAGTGGAAGCAAACTACCTTGTGAATCGTGCAGGTAGTGTTTTATATTAACTCTGGTTTGAGTTTTGCACAGATTGAATATTGATAGAAATAGACAGGAAAGGGAAGCTCTATGTGTTCTAAATAACAAAGTGAGTTAAAGACTGTGGGGAAAAGTGGCACTGAACCTAAAGAATCCAACTAAAGGTTGGATAGAGAGAAGAAGAGTGTTCTCAGAAGGAAGTTGAATTGAAGAAGAAAAGGAGCAAAGGAGTTGCTTAATAGAGGTTCCAGAAATAGAGAACCAGTGTTACCAAAAGACTGAGATCAAAGGAGAGAAGGCTTGGTGAGGTACTTGCAGTGGGTATAAAGAATTGTTGAGAAAGGGAGGCTTAGTGTAGTTCAAAAGTGAACATATGCAGTTCACAAGAGAATGAAGAATGACTACTAATAGTCATAGCAGAGGTTCAGAGAGAAGCCACAACAGAGGAAGAGTGAAGAAATATGCCAAACAAAATGGCATGGTAAAGAAGATGAATGATGAAGAGTATGATAGAGAAAAGGCTAGGATAAGAATCCATCTTAGTTTGTTCATGGAGTTGTTCCATAGGAGAAAAGAAGACCAGAGGTATGGTTATGTAATGAGAAATAAGGTGAAATGGTAGAGGCTACAAGAGGAGAGAGAGAATCAGGTGAATACGAAGTTAATAAAGGAGCTTAGGAAGCTTGAGCAGACAATGGATGTTCAATTGAGGTTGGAGAAGCTCAAAGGAGTTGAACTATAGTAAAAGAATTTGCTAGAGAAGAACAAGTTCCTTATGAACTTAAAGATGGAGCAATGATTTCTGAAACATCAGTTGAGACTACTGAGCCTTGTGATTTTGAAATTAGCAATTTGTGTATGTTTGCAGGTGTAATACATGATGATGGAAAATATTTGGGTATTTTCAAAGAGGAGGAAAAGGAGAGACAAAATCTGAATTATGTTTTAAAGAAGAAGGACGAGACAGTTAGGTCTCATAAGGAAGTTCATACATAGTTGGAGGAAAATATTTCTTTTCAGCATGCTTCTAGAGTTGTAAGCAGAGGGAGTTTGCCTTATATGTGTAGCCAAGAGCAAGTAGAAGAGAAGGAGGATATCAACCATACAAATTTAATGCTTAAGGAAGCTAACACAAAGATTTTATTGTTAGAAAATCTATTAAGGGAGTCTGAGTCAAGCCATGGATTGCAACCTCAGGTAAATGATTTAAGTTTTAGTAATTTTGATGAATAAATGAGGTTTATTGAAGAATGCATTGGTAGAGATGCGAGTGAGGAAGATTTAGTCATCCCATAAGGACAGATGGAAGTGTCACATAATAGTGACAAAGAGAAGAATATAAATGTAAAGGAAGATGGGAAATATATGTCTCATGCTAAAGAAGAATCAGTCTTAGAACTGAAGGAGACTGAACTGACTACCAGGATTAGTCAAGGAGTCAAAGGACAACTATGGTATGTTGTCAAGGAAAAGGAGGAGTGTTATGCTGGAATTGATAAGCGACATAGTGATAAGGTGTTTGACAAGAATCAGGTAGAAAGTGAATTGTTGAATTGTTTGCTGGAAGCATCTGAGCATGAGAAAGGGATTGCAGAAATTGATAGAAGAATGTCTCAAGTTTTGGCTGAGACAAAAGTAGATATTAGTTTTCTAAACTATGTTATGTTAACTAATATGCAAATAAGTGTGAGTAAAAATGTTACTACAGTCAGAGACTTGGAGAGTTGAAAGTAAATTTGCAAACAAGGTGCAGCAATTGGATATTATAGAGGGATATATCTTCAAGGATATTCAAGAAGTTTGGGTGGAAGAAATATCTACAGTAGTATCTCGAGAAACCTCAAGAATAATAGCAAAAGTTGAAGCAAAAAAAAAGCTGAAGAAGGTAATTAGCAGTTTGAAGATAAATGGATAGAGTGCAGCAAAGTACAGTGGCATAAAAATGAAAATAAGGTTTGTTTACCACATAAAACTTAGTTGGAAGAGGCCATAGATGAATTATGGAAATTGATTCAAGTTCTTAAGAAAAGATATAATAGGACAAAGCAAGTAATCCACTATAAATTTTAATGGAGAGTGAAGAATGATGAAAGTAAGGACATCAAAACACTACAACATAAGATATGGAAACTAGGAGTAGCAAGAAAATATAGTAGGGTACATTAACAACAACTAAAGGAAGCAAAAATATCACTACAGTACAATGTCTGGGATCTAGGAGGACAATGATTGGAGACACATCATCTGGAGATCATGATTTATTTTAACTTTGGGAGTCTGATGTAGGAGCATCTGGCTCGAAAAATCATTGTATTTTTGGTTGACTTAGAGGGTCTAATGTTTATTAAAGAATTTAATTTATTTATAGGAATTTTGTATATTTTTATATGATTTGAGTGAGAAATATGTATGTGAGGTATTTAATGTAAATATTCTCAAAACAAAATTGAGAATACGATAGATATTAGGCTTGTAAAGATCTCATAAAATTTTTAGGGATTAGGAGATCCTAGAATAAGATTTAGTTGAGTTAAAAGTGGATTTAGAGAATTTTTAGGATTGTTGTTGAGATCCTCAAGGGATCACTAAGGTATTTTAGGAACTATTTGAGAGATCTATGGAGAAGATCATGTATCTAGAATGATCCATAACTATGTAATTATTTCTATAAATGTAAGCCTGCATATAGGAAAGAAGGACAAAGGTAGATGTATATGTGGGTGTGATGAAATGTGTGAGAGGCCATTTCAAATGTAGAAAATTAGGCCAAATATTGTATGTATACAGTTTGATAAATGTAAGAAAGTTTTCATTGCGTTAATTCATCTCTGGATGATTTTTGATTGATTGAATTCATGTATGTGATAACTTGGAATTAATGAAGTCTTGGATGTGATTAGCTCCTTTAATATTTTGTGTTCTTGGATCAAGGTTTAGAAGAGATTCTGTCGTTTTGAAAAAAAATTCCATTGTAATAAGTTGAATCTTTAGATCTGTAGTTAATGCAAAAGGTGTTGAAATACTGTTTGCAGAGGTCATGAAATTCAACCAGCCATTACGAGATCTCTTAGTAATTGAAGTGCTATTATGCTCACAATGGTCTATGTGTATGATTAATTTGATGGATTCCAGTTTTTGTGTATATCTGGGATTAATGACATAATAGGGAAATTCTCTCTCTCTCTCTCTATATATATATATATATGATTATCTGTGTGTAGGAATATATGGTTGAATTTAATATGGAATCCAAAGAAGAGGCTCAAAGCATATTAAGTCTGTATGCATGGCAGACATGATGAATCTTCATTTTCAACCAAAGATAGAAGTGAATCCAGCTAGAGAATTCAATGATGATTCTGAATCTTGTAGATAGAAGGAAAAAAAAACCATTTCCAGATTATTATTCATCATTAGATGAGTTAATTCAATGATAGATATTCATCTGGACAGTAGAAATCATGGTTGAATTGTTTAATTAGATTTCAGGTGTCGATGTTATGAAATCAACAGTGATTGTAGTATCTACTAAGGTGTGGCTTTTCTTCGTGAAGAAACATTTAAAGAGCTATGTTTTTCAATGTGAAATAACACAGGTCCCTTAGCATTGGAGAGGGATAATTTATCAGTTGATACAATGGTGATTTTGGCATTTCCCATCACAACAGGGTATTTTGATCAGGTTTGAGCGTAACTGACGGATCTTGAATGTGAGAAGAGAAAATCTATTGATTATAATATTTTAAAGAGGAGATACGATTGCATCACATTCAACCCAAGAGAATTGCGATTAACATCAGAGTTGAAGTGCTACGCATACGCTACGCAAACACCTTTAAGGTGCTACGCATACATCTATGATGCTACGCTACCTTTACAAGCTACGTTTTCACCTACAATCTAACCCTCACCTGATCAATGAAAAATTTGATCAATCTAAGATCCAACAAGTTGAAAAAAATGGATTGAAGGTAAGGAGTAAGTTATGGAAGGTTTTATGCTAAAGATTTGGATCCGTTTCATTTTCTAAAATAGATTAGTGCATGAAACCATAGTTTTCCAGAGGAAAAAGTAGTTTTGACCCGAGTTTGTCTTCTAGTTTGTTGTTGTGGAACGAGAGGAGATAGATGGTCTAGATACATAGAGAGGCTCACTATATAGAGTGTTTTTTTTTGTGCAACAAATGAAAAGACATCAGTATTGAGATAGAGAGTGATTTACCCTGCATCATTATTATTTTTGAACTATATGTAAGTTCAACTAATATGTATTGTTAAGTGTGTATCATGCAGAGCCACAAATTGACAAATCTCGATAAGATAATTTTTGATCTAAGACCAGAAGAGCATAAAATCTTAATGGAAAAATTGCAAAAGGATGAATCAAGTGAATGAAAAAATACTATCGATCCAATATGAGTTTCTTTTTTGAATTTTCATTAATAATATACTTAAAAATATTAGATAACATGTTTCAAACAATCTATTAATTCAAATATGTTTAATTTTCTACAGGGACCAACAATGAAGAAAATGATTGTTGTTCTAAGAAAAGAAAAGAAATAGAAGATGAAAATGAAAATGAATTCATCCTTAGCTCATCTGGAGTGGTGCTGGAGGTTAACGTAACGAGGAATTTTTTTTACAAAACATTGAGGGATCTAGTGGAATGAATGTATAGAAGTTCTTTCAACTTACAATAAAAAAATCAATCCAATGATTCCAAGAACCAAATTTTATTTAACCTACAAGATGAGTTTCCATAGAATTAGTCAATGGGACATGTCTGACTTTTAATAGCAAAAACGTACAACAAAAAAAATAAAGATTGAAAAAGTAATATTTTTCTAGAATTATATGTATATATTACTACAAAGCAATCATTTATAAATATCACTTTTTGGATCTTTTCTAGAATAGTTACATGCATTTGTTAATATTCTTCATCTCAATTATGAGTCTTATGTGAAAGATGTTTGAAGGATTTTTTGGGTCACATAATCACATATAATTTTCCAAACATGTCAAAGTTACAGTAGGAAATACGTATTATTCCTACAAATATAATTGCGTATGAGAGAGGACTCTCAAGTCAAAATATAACAAAATATATAAAGAAAAATAGAACTGACATTTTTTGCATTAGATCCTTTGATGCAAGTGTCACGAATAGTAGTTGATTCATCAATGATAGAATGAGAGAAAGTATACTAGAAATTTCTCCAGATGTTGCAAAGGAAACATCTTAAGGCTGTAGTATATGGAATAATAACTTAGATGAAAACAGATATGAATAATTTATAAAATATTTCTAATAAAAAAATAAATTAAATTAATGAAATTTAAAATGTAAAGTTTGAACTTGAAATTCATAATTGAATCTTTGAAGAGTGATGTGGCAACAGGAGGGGGAACATGGGAGAATTGAAACTTCTTATGCTAATTTTTTTAACGGTATCAATTTGTATTGTAAAGTCAGTGAAGAAAAATTTGATTGTGCTGCCCTCACTTGATATTGAAGATATATATTTCAAAAATTTTGTGTACTTGATGAACAAAGAATTCCATCAAGAAATTAAAGAAAATAACAATTCTCTGGGACATTTGATAAAAAAAGGATTACATCAAAAAAAGGGTAGTCTTTAACATTGTGCCCTCATGAGAATATTGATCTGACTAATGTGATAGAAAAAACCACTATCAAGATGAGTAATAAGGAAATTATTTCCAAATTCCTAAGCAACCAATTAGTAGTTTGAAAAACAACCAACTATAGATACACTAAGAGATTGAAATTTTTCCAGGTATCAAAATCGGATATGATGACTGACATAGTTAGCGACAATGTGTTTTCTATCATTTTGGAACAATATTTTTGTTATAGGTCAATTGGGAACCATTCCCAATGACTTGGTTAATTGGAAATTATCTCCAGAACCAATGAATAGGGTCTATCATCCCCTATAATTTCAGTTGCTACATGCCCTAGGACAAAGAACAAGACAAATCATCCATGAATTTCATTTGCAAAGGTTTCCAAGATTTGAAGTTTATAATATATTATATGAGAGCTCACCAACGCTATCTCTAAAGGGAATAAGTGCGTTGCATATGTAAGTAACCCCACTCAAGGGTGCTCTGCAAAGAACTTTCCGACACTCATGGGTGCATTGGTCACATTGGGAGCGAAATTCTCATTGTTCCGGAATCTCCACTTGGCCAGTGCCTTCTAGAAGAGTTCACATGTGTCAAACTTTGAATCCATGTGTCCATTTGATACCTCTGAGACTGGGAACATGTCTTGCCTATTATTATAAAGTCATTGATTGTAAAACTACCTTCAACTCTATAAATTGAGCACAGATCCTAGTGTTTGAGAAGGAATAGTTTGAGTAGAGAAATGCTGGTGGAATTTCAATTGAGGAATTGATTTGAGTGACATGCTTCTGGAGAGATGTTCATTGTGATGAGGCTGGGATGCTGATGGGGATGGTAACACTATATCAATCACTGGGTTGTAATCTCCCATTCTATCCATTAATAAAGATCACTTCTTACTCCCACATATGTATCTCTATAAGCTCATGTGTTTCATATTATGAATTCTTATATGATGTATATGGTTCATGTTTTATTGATTTAACTGAATAACTTGAATAGAAATCTGTATTATTGCTATCTTTTGCTGTTTAGTGTTCATCTTTGCAGGAAATATTTTGGCGATCTAGCTCAGATTTGAAGCTACAACAAGAGCGACAGAAGGAGAATAGGAAGCGCTTGGACTCCAAGTAAGTTCTTTGATTTGTTTTGTGTGTCTATTTACTCTTAGGAAAAGTAGTTGCAAATTCTTTAACCTATTGTTCTAGATGAGCGCTACATCTAGGGAAGAATGTTTTATCTGTAATCCATAATTCCGCTTAAAAAATTTGCGACTTCGCTGAGAATTTACCCTTCATTCTTAGTGTACTTGCCTATGATTTTCTCTATTTTTTCACTCAGTAGCATTTAATCAGAAAGATTAGGCTTTTTGAAATCAAAATTTGCATTAGAAGTGTGTTAAAATTTTTTATTTTTCATTATACAATGCGCCCAACGCACTGTTGAACTAGACACAGTGCTTTGCATAGCATTGTCTCCCTTCCAGGGGTGCATTGCAACGCACTGTCTCCCCTTAGAGACTACGTTGCCCCTAGAATCATCAAAATTCCATTGATTTTTTCATTGCATTTACTTTTAGTTTGTTGTTTTTTGTGTTTTAAAGAGCCTGATACCTTAGATTGACCAGTGATCTTACACACTCCTTCCTCCTTTTGAAAGAAAAATTTGTTCAATGTTTATTTAAAGCATTTTTCTTTATCATTGACGAATTAATTTCAAATTATTTTCATTGCTGCATTAGATCCATTTGATTTTGAAAAAGGAAATTGTCATTAAATTCTTCGTTTCTTGATAGGAGAAATTGTTGAACTAAATTCCTTATTTTTCCTTCAAAAGAGAAATTGTTTTTTAAATTATTCATATCTCAAAAGTAAAAGGCATTTGTTTTTATTGATTTGAAACACTTAGTTTCCTTTTCTGCATTCATAACATTAAAGGAACTAAAAAGAAAAACGTGCATTTGCATGTAGTGGATTGTGTGTTTTGCAAAAGGAACAGTTAGGAAGGTTTCATTTTAGTTTGTGCACTTTGATTGTTTGCTCTCAAATGGATTCCTTTTTCCCTCTAGTAGCTAGGATTTTCATTGAAAAACTAAAAGTGAAAGATTGCTTATCATTTTAGTTTGCATTTTAGGAATTTCCAATACATCATCGCAGTGAACCTTGAAAGGAAAATTTTTAAACAAGATCAACTTAAAATTTATCTCAATTTACCTAACAAAGCATTGGAACCATAACAATAACATTTATAAGGTCTAGGATAGAGACGTGTTTCGATGTCGTAAAACATAATAGATTTCGTTAATTGTCTACGATACATTTCGAGTGTGATACCTCACTCCACGTACGTAAGTATATCGTAGCTCTTCCACATACTTTTGGGTACATTGGGCGGTGTTACAATACAAAAAGTATAAAGGGGTGCTCTCACTGTGCGGTTTTGCATCAGACAACGCTAATACGGACTTGGGTCTCCATGTACCTTCCGGTATATTTGGGAGGACAAATTTAGGTTGCTATCCATCCATAGTGAACCGAGTCAGCTGCCTTGTAAATTGTGATGCACCGAACACAACGTTTGGGGAGATATCATGCCCGTACTTCTTGGTTCACCAGGAGGTATTCTACAGTTCCAAGTTTCTTGGTAAAGCTTTTTTTCCTAGAAATACCCTTTTATTTTGTTTATTTGTTTTTGGTTAAAATAAATCAGTAATCGTGGAAGAAAAAAATCCTTTCCCTTGTCGTTCACATAGATTAGCATTGAAACCACCTTTACCACCAGAAGTTACTCCTGGTCGGCAAAGGCGAAAACAATCTATCGAATCAAGTACTATACGTACCTCTGGTGAAACATCATCTTCCCATATACCAGAGTTAGTTTAAGTTGTTTCTATACATCCTGGTTTGTCTACTGTTGTCGAGACGAAGTCCTCATAGCTACCCGTGGTCACGATCCATCTAATCAGTGGGACCATACCTCCTGGATGTGACTTTGTTCAACTGGAAGTTGATCCAGATCCCATCTCCTGTTTGTCAGAACATCTGAATCTCGAAGTTGAACAACTGGAAGTTGTTCCTACATTGGTCATTCCACAATTTTTAATAGCCATTGAATCTCCCATATCACACAGTCAACCACCTGAAATATACTTTGGGCTTGACGGTGAAATACTTCCACCTGGTTTAATTTCGATTGAAGAAATCCCACAAGACGAGAAACCTTTAAATCCAACCCATTTTGAGGAGGAAATTTACCTATATGAGTCTTTTCTTCAATCACCACCCTCTGATTTTATTGATCCTGTTCCAATTCAAAATCCCGTCGATCCAAAAGGGTATACATTTGGTCAAGTAACCATTCCTGAACCAACATCTTCGGTTGGGCCATCTGTTCCAATTACGTCAGCACTTGCCCTCGCTACCTCGTCGATGTTTACAACTTCACCAGAGTCATATTTTCATGGTGGCCCTATGGTCCCATCAGGTTATAATTCTTTATTTGGAATTTTCTCTGGTGCATCTTCAAATCCATCGAATTTACCAATGTTATCGTCTGGTATTATAACTGGTAAACCTATAGTGAGTACTAAATGACTTGATTCTTTATACACAACATTAGGGAAATATCAAGCCAGTCCTTCTAGGTATATTCCATCAAGTACCATATCAACTGAACTCCCAGCATTTGGAGAGAAATTTTTTCTGTCTTATTATCCTCCTCATGCTGGGGGACAACCTTTGGTCACCCACTATGACAGTATTCCATCACTTTTTTGTCAACCTAATGAAATGAATGTTTGTCAATGGCAGCCCACTTTGCCTATCCAACCAAAAACGGTTGTACACTCATATCAACCAGTTCAACCTATTACACCCACATCATTTCCACTTGTTAATACATATTTACCTTTGTTATAGAATCAAAATGTTGTACAAAAACCTTTTCAATCAGGTCCTTCAACTCAATATCCTCAAATATTGGGTCCAAAAACTTCAAATCCTTCGGTTAATTTACAACAACCTGTATCCAGAATCATTTATTCACAAGTTGGCTTACCATTTTATGGGATGTGACAACCACAACCTGGTTATACCTATCAACCAAATCCAAATTATTATAATTTGGATTATAACAACTGTGGAAAGACCCCTTGGTAGCCTTAGGTGAAAATATCAGACTTCATTTCAACAAGTATCATATCCAGGTTTTGGTCAACGGAATCCTCAAATGTTTGCTTTTCAAAACAAGCCCTATTTGGGTTACTAGCAGCAGATCCCTTATGCTGGTGCTCAAAGGCCTGTTGCTCAAGCAATTCCATCATACGCTGGCTATGCTCAACGTGACCTTAATAGACAGTTGCCTTTTGTTGCAACTTTAGAGTTACCAGATTTAAATCGGCTAACCAATGATCCAATCAACTATGCTCCTTAGTGGCCGGTGATACCTCACAAATTACCCTCGGATATTCCTAAGTTCAATGGAAACCTTGGGGAGGACCCGTCGACTCATGTCATGACTTATCATTTATGGTGTTCATCAAATTTCCTAAATGATGATTCTGTTTGACTACATCTTTTCTAGCGTACGCTCACAGGTCCGGCTGCAAAATGGTATAGTGAGTTACCTAGAGCTTCTTTTGATAATTTCACTACCCTAGCTACTGTTTTTTTTACTCACTCCCAGTTACCCATACGATATGAAACTGGAATGAAACTCTTGACCAATTTCAAACAGACTAATGCTACTGACATTTCCGATCATATTCATGAGTGGCGTCGTCGTCGTAGAATGGTTAAGACATTTGTTCCTGATCGTCTCCTTACTGAGTGGTTCATTAAGTCCCTGTTACCATCTATAACTGAGGATGTGACTAAAGGTGTTTTTGTCACATAAGAGCAGGTTATTGCTCGTGCCCAATATTTAGACTTGATTTATACTCATTCTGGCACGCTCTATGAAAAAATTCCTAATGCGCAGGGATCTAATTTTATTGTTCCTCCTCAATTAAAGGACTCTCATGGTGAAGACGGCTTGATTGGAACTGCAAGCACACATCATACTATTGCATTTGATCCTGTGCGTTCTTCTAAAATTAATGTCATGTCGTTTGACAAGGGAAAAAGTGACAAGCAACTCAGAAGTAAGAAAAAGGTGAAATCTAAGAAAAAAACAAATTTCTAACCCACAGGAAAGATCATCTAATCAATCAAATGGACCTAGGAAACCTTGTTATCCATGCATAATCTGTAATGAGGAACACTTTGTTCAAGATTTTCCTCACCACGCCGAAGTCTCAAAAATCATTAAGACTTACAATGCATCAGTTGTGTGGACAGATCCATTTCCGAATCCGGACACAAATTTGGTTGCTATGAATCCAGCTTTTAGTTCTCAAGTACTTATGTTATTTGTCACAACAGATATTTTATTGTCAACACGTAATAAAGATTATGGTAATCAGGCCACTTCTCAACCTAATACTTCAACTACAAATCCGTTTACGGAATTAGTACTGCCTACTGGTATTCCTGAATTGACAATTAAGCCACCAAAGGGAGTAATTCACAAATCGACATATAAACCTCGAGCAAGGGCTACTCAAAATTATAATATATTTGAATATTTGGCTCAATCCCCTTCAGCTATGTCTGCTCTTGAGGTATTACAAATTTGTCCCTCCCAAAAACAGGCTTTATTGTCGGCTATTGGTGGAATTGATTTGACTTATTATAATCTTGTCATCTTTAATCATATAGGATATGTGCCGCAACTACTAGTAGAATTGGAATTCTCCATACAAGTAAATGTTCTCAATCACCTTATTCATCATACTATTATTGATGAGGGAGCATCTACATGCATTATGTCTCTAAATTGTTGGAAGTCACTTGGCTCACCAGGTTTATCTCAATCATCAATGACGTTGAAGGCTTTCAGTGGATGTACATATAAGCCTTGTGTTATTATTAATAACCTGCATGTTGAACTAGGGGGAAAAATAGTGAATGTTGATGTCGAGGTTGTTGACGGACCCCTTGACTATAATATTCTACTTGGAAGGCCATGGGTATATGCACTGATTGCAATTGTTTCTACATATTTTAGAATGATTGCTTTTCCATATAAAGGTACTATCACAGTCATCAATCAAATATCCTTCTTTGCCTTTTCTTCATAGGTAACTGGAAGTGTTCCATTCATTCATGTACCCCAACTATCACTTCAGAACATTGGTGTAGGACTCTTAAAGGATTCCACTCTCATGGGAACTTTTTCATTACCACCACCCACGACGTCGACATAAATTGCAAATATAGAGACCTACTACATGATCTCTTCCACTTCGTTTGGCTTAAAGGAGAGTACGTGTGATTATGAAATTGTTACATTGGATGAGTTTCTACCACCTAGCCCTATTGAGCTGGCATAGCAATCAATCTATCTGGCTTGGTCGGCGAATCCGAAATCAGCGTTGCCGGTTGTTTGGGTTGTTCGTTCCTTAGATTTTGGTACTTCGTCTGATCCATTTTCCTCAATTTTCTTAATAGATGAGAATATTTTAGAAGCCATGATGCCAGAAGGAGAACCATGGGAAGATTATCATCATCATTCCCATCTTCCTGATTATGAAGAAAATTATCTTAGTGAACTATATCACCCATCAATCAAAAATAACTTTTCGAATCCTTTACCTATTAATGCAATCGATTCTAAGCGAAATCCGTCAAATATTGAAGAAACCATTTCTATTGATATTTTGACCAAACCTGGCGTTGTAGAAAATATTCATCTTGGCGTGTCTTGTTCTCCATCAAAACTCGAAACATATCACTCTCTATTTCGTGAATTCTGTGATGTATTTGTTTGGTCTTACAAGGAAATTCTAGGCATAGATACTAGTATTGTTGAACACACTATTAATATGTATCCTGATGTCAAACCGGTGCGTCAACGGCTTTATCCTGTTCATCCAAAGAAATCCGCTGCCATCAAAGTAGAAGTTGAAATTTTTTTGGATGATGGTTTCATTTACCCTGTTCCGCTAACTGAGTGGCTTTCCAATATCATTCCTATCATGAAAAAACAAGGAACCATTAGAGTGGGTGTCGATTATCGGGATGTCAACATTGCTTGTCCAAAAGACAACTATCCTACTCCCTTTATCGACCAGATTATTGATGATTGTGCTGGATGTGAAATATTTTCGTTCATGGATGGATTTTCCGGCTACAATCAATTCAGTATCTGCCCATACGATCAACATATTCAGTATCCCTAGGGCACATTCGCTTATAGGAAACTACCATTTGGTTTAAAGAATGTTGGGGCAACTTTTTAGAGAGAAATGGATTATGCTTTCAATGACATCAAGCACATTGTTCAACCTTATCTAGATAATTTACCCATGCATTCAAGAAATTGGATTGATCACCCGATGCATTTGAGAGCCATCTTCTTACGCTACAGACACTACAAAATATGCCTCAATCCACATAAATGTGTGTTTTGTGTTGGTTCTGGTCATTTTCTTGGATTCATAGTCTCAAAAGAAGGAATTCAAATCGATCCATTGAAGGTTCAGGCCATTCTTGATTTGCCTGCACCATCAAATTTACTTTAGATACAGAAACTTCAAGGAAAGGTTAACTTCCTAAGAAGGTTCATTCCAAACTACGCCGAAATGGCCAAAGGATTTACTTGACTCTTGAAAAAGGGGGTTCCCTTCCATTGGGACCAAGTTGCACAAGCTTATTTTGATGTTGTCAAGGATACTCTTTTCTGAGCATCATTAATGTATCCTCCTAATTATCAGAATGATTATTTCCTATATATCGTCACGGCTGAAACGACCATTGCTATGGTTTTGGTCCAAGTAGAAAACAGAATTGAACATCCGATCTATTATTTGAGTTGTAATCTTAATGATACAGAAGTTAAGTATTCGTACGTAGAAAAGCTTGCCTTGGTAGTTGTTCAAGCTATCCAAATATTTTGCGACTATATCCTGCTCCGAAAGACCACTGTTGTTTTGGATTGCAACCCCATGACTTATATCTTATCACGTCAATTTCTAGGGGGAAAGTATTCAAAATGGATTGTCATTTTGCAGGAATTTGATTTGGAATTCATCAAATCCAAGTCAAATAATTCTTTAGTTTTGGCTAAGCTTCTCTGTGACCTTCCTTTGATAGTACTGCAACTACGTCAGAACCATCAATTCTTGACGAGTCTTTGTTTCTCATCCGATCATCTGATCCTTGGTATGGATATTTCATCATTTATCTCCAAACTCAAACTTTTCGTCCTGATACCTCTCGCTCTAAACAATGACGTATTCGATACCAAGACAAATATTATCTGATTGTGGGCGATACACTTTATAGTCGTGGTGTCAATACTATTTTAAGAAGGTGCCTCACTCATGAGGAGGCCGAAAAGGTTTTAAATGATTGTCATGCTAGAGCTTGTTGTGGACATTTATCTGGATACACTACCTCATAGAAGATAATCTGCGTCAGTTACTATTGGCCTACCATATTTTGCGACTTCATCCTCGCAGTTAGAATTTGTCATGCGTGCTAGATTTTTGATCGTAAAATCCGCAGAATGCCAGCGCTAATGCATCCTGTTATCTCTGTGGGACAATTTTCGAAATGGGGTATTTACTACATGACCTGTTGTTGAACCCTTGGTTAAACTGAGAGGGGGGGGGGGGTGAATCAGTTTAATGCAGTCATGGTCTTGTAAAAAATTCTTTTACACTTATTTACATCTTCATTTCGTGATCAACTTAATATACAATGGAACAACAATCTTAATAAGTGAGCAGCATGTATTAAGCAGATTAAATATAGAATATCAACACATAATCATCATGCACATAGACAACAGATATAAGTGGAAACCCATAAGGGAGAAAACCACATCTTATTATTGTTGTGATACAAAGGCAAGCTCCAACTCCCTCTCATTGCTGATTTTCTATAGGCTCCAACCTACAAGAGGCTACTACCTCAATTCTGCAAGCTACAACTTGCAAGGAAGCTCCAACTCCCATATATTTTCTGCAGGCTACAACCTACAGGAGGCTCCTACCTCAATTATGCAAGATACAACTTGCAAGGAAGCTCCAACTCCTATCTATTTTCTACAAGCTACAACCTACAGGAGGCTTCTACTTCAGCCAGCTACAACTAGACATCTATAAAGCTACAAATTAATATGGAAGCACCAACTTCCTCACTGTACAATAAAAACACATGCTGATTTACCTGGATATCAACTTTGTTATGTTCCTTCTTCACTACTATCCTCCAGCCTTCATATCTGCCTTATATCATCTTTGAATCTTCATAGCTTCTCTATTTTCTCCTCCTTCTTCTTACACTCTCTAAACTCCTGCAGCTCTCTTACATTCTTCTTCCTCTCTCATCCATTTTGCAGTTCTCTAACCTCTCCCTTTCCACTGATATTACATCTCTTATACAGATAACTCCTGACTGATTGCATTGTACAGGGAATATGAAGTGAACATGCCTAACCCTATGCCTTCCACCCATTCGATTCCTCATTCCTTAGTTCAAGTTATTACATGAGAAATAATCATTACAACACTCATGGATTTTTTCCTATGCCTACAAAGACGTGCCTTTGCATCACATACAATAAAAATAATTAAATCATTTGCATTTACAGATACAATAATATTTCAATTCAGCCCTTTCAGCTCTTGGTTTGCCATATATTTGTCTTTTTTGCTGCTATCACTGTCTTTTCAGTTTTTGCTATTATATTCTACCTTTGCATTATAATTTCTCATTTTGTTTGAATTGACCCATTCTATTGTGTTTCTAACAGTGCCATCATATCTCCTTTTTCTTGACCATGCCTCTTTTTCTCGTGCCCATAGCATTCAACCTTTCACCGCTCTTCTAAACACTCGATTCCGTCCTTTTCTCTGTGTCGGGTCCTTACTTGAGCCTTCTACCCGCATTCATACTTTCTTTCATTATTAAGGCGGAACTGCTTTACTCTCTGCAATGTTCCCATTTTAGCACATGGCTAAATGGAACATTAGAGTTTTGATTTTATAATATTGCAGCTAAATAAATGGGTAAGGAGACCCATGATTATGAAAAACATCAATAAAATCCCTCACATTATGAAAGAGGAGCATCATTGGAGCTTGTTTGCACACCCCATGTGTGAAAAGGGTTAATTGCAAAGAGGGCTAGGTTATGTTGACCAAGTCAAACTATGCAATAGATGGAGGTGTGGCTTGCTTGGGAAGCCTATGAAATTGCATGAGGAGGAGGAAACCCTAATGTGTGGGGTCCATGGCTATGGAGCCTTCGTTTTCATAAAAGGAGGGGAAAGCAACCATTTTGAGGTAGCTTGGATATTTCGAATTGCTTTCCACAGTTGCACACTGTTATAGCTGTGCTGTTCAGAACAAGGGATTTCTTGTTCAAGAATTCCCTCCCTTCTTGAGAAGCTCTTAAAGGTTTTATCTTCATCTTCTCCACATCTTGGCTCAAGGCCAAAGCTATTCCTTTCAGTGCAGTGATTCTTGCAGCAAGAGCCATTGTGTTGCTGGGGTTGCAGTGGAGGTTCTCACATCATCATTCTGGAGCTTAGATTTTAGAGGAGGAAGCTTTCATGTATTCGGGAGATCAATAGGGGAGATATCAGCTCCATTTCTCATATCTTGGCAGGAGGCCAATCTCTTCCCATCACCTACAGCGCAGTTCCTCTCCTTGACTGCACAGTTCTTGAGTGCAATTGCAGTGAAGGGTTGCACTGGCATATTGGAGGGTGAGATCTTTGGTGAAAGGATCATTCTTTCACTCTAGATTTCCATTGGAGGAGGTATTCACATTTTATGCAGCATTATTCAGCCATCTCCTTCATGTTCTTATTTTAGAGTTGCAGCTGCTCCAGCAACTACGACATTTCTGCAGATTTTCCATTTTGCATGTATTGTAGCCAATCCCTTTAGGGATTGTTTATTATAGTTTTTAGGGGTTGAGATTCATCTCCCCCTTCTTTACTTGAGCTACATATTTCCATATCTTCATTGTATCATTATTTTGCAGCAGTTCTCCTTCAGTGACTGCGCAGTCATAGTTGGGCATATTATATGTAGCAGTGTATTTCATGTTCCTTGTACTTGTGTCTTTAGAGAAGGATTTGCTTCAGATTGAGTGATCATTTCCTCAAGATCTTGTACACACTTCTGCTACCATATTATTAATGAGAAGACTATGAGGGTTTATTGTTGATCAGCGGTTGTCATTGATGTCAACCTAAGCAGCACCAGGGGCTAACCCAATATTGCATGGGAATTTTGACCTACAAAATTAATATATTCTGGGTCAATAATGCTTTTTATGGTTTCTACTTGTCGATATGTTTCCGTTGATATATGGCGCGCCATGTAATTCTTCACTGTTTGAGAGATATTCATGTTTGAAGTTTGTACCCCAGTTAGTGGGATAAACCGCATGGGGTTGAGGCATGGGTCATTGAAAAGTCATAATTAATATTTTTTATGCTCCTAAAATCCCTCCCACGTTCACTTGTTGAAGCCCCTCTCAACTTAAGCATTCATATAAATTGTGATGTTCATTTCCTCCTTATGTAAGGGATTCGGCCATCTGAAACAGGTCATCTTGGAATTTTCGCTCTAAATTTTTTTCTACAAAGGGTCAGAGGCTGAAATGTTTATGAGGTGAAGCTGAAATCCTGAGGAAGCTGCAGTAAAAATTTTAGATCAAGATGCGCAATATTTTTGGAGATATGATCTGTGTAAGTCAGGGTTTTTGCAGGCTCTTGAAATTCATCTCAAAGAAGTGACCTTGGTAAATTCATCATAACTCTCTCTCTAAGTATCGGATTGGAATTCCATAAAAAGTGACGAATAGTGCACATTCTGTACTTTTCTCTCTATCAATTTCAGAAACAAATGAAGAAATAGTGACACGTGGCACACCGTACAAGTGCGCTCTGCTAAAACAGTTCATAATTAGGGCATTGTGAGAGATTGGGTATAAATCTCTCTTCAAGAATCCAAATTGGGTCAGACCTATGGCATTGGAAAGATGACTTAGAGGAATACTACAGGACCAAAAATCAGATATTGAGGATATGAAATGGCAGATATACATCGGATTCAATATGGAGCTCATAGAAGGCAAGAAAAAGCTAGATCATGTGTTGTCAAGGGTTGGAAAGGACCAGATTTTCTACGACAGAAAAGCAAAGCAACGTGTAGTAGAGGGTAGCATGACAAGAGCAGCAACCAAGGTGCATATCAAAAACAAGAAGTTCATCATATGAAGTTTTCAAGTGGGCGGCATTGCATACAATCATTGTAAAGGTATCATTGTACTTAGTCATTGTAAATACATTATTGTATAAATTGTACTAGTATCTATCTACCAAGGGTTGAAGAGGCAGTGATGGGAGGTCTAGGATCATCATTATGTGGTTGTGTTAAAGTTGGGGTTATGGTCTAGTATATCTTCTTCTTCTACATAATTCTATATCATTGTAAAGTGGACCATTTTCCCTGGTATGGGAGTCCATTCTTCTTTTATTCTTCTATAGGGTGGTAGGGTGGTGCTAGGGTGAGTTGTAGATTATTGGGTGTTGGGGCATCTGTTCAGTTGACTACTGAAGAATCTCGGGCATTGGAGCGTCCATCCGGTGGGAGCTGGAGAAGAATGCTTTTCTAGATTATAGGAAGTTGGAGATTTATTTTCAATTGGAGTTGAATATTAAAGAATTATTAGAAAAGCATTAGGTGGCTTTTGTCCCAAAGTGGGTTTCCACCTTAAAAAATGTGTGCATTTGTGTTCCTCTTGTTTACTGCTATCATTGTACAAACGATGAGAATAATTGAAGATTAACTAATGCTCTAATTGAAAGGAATACTGATTCACCCCCCCCCCCCCCCTCTCAGTATTTCCAACAATTAGTATCAAAGCTTGGTTCCTTCAATAGCAGTTTAACAGCTGGAAGGAGGTCATGAAGCATACCAAGAATGGTATATCTCTATTCAATGAAAATAATTATGCACTCTGGAAAGGAAGAATGGAGGTCTATCTCTTGGCGCAAGGTTACGAAGTATGGGACACTGTTCAAAATGGATTTACATCAACCGCAGATGAACAAGGTAAGAATAATTTGGTAAATGATGCAAAAGAAAAGAATATTATTATCAGTGGACTTATTGAATCTGCTTATCATAAGGTGTTGGGTTGTAAAACCGCCAAAAATGTATGGGACAAGCTTGAGAATATATATGCAGGTGACTCAAATGTCACAGAAGCAAAGCTTCAAATATATAGAGCAAAATTTGAGCAACTCAAAATGAAAGAAGATTGCAACATTGCTGCATACTTCCAATACGTTGATGAAATAACCAATACTCTGGAAGGATTGGGAGAGCCAGTTGACGAGAAGACTATTATATGGAAGATTCTTAGAACGCTACCAGGGAGATTCAATCCAAAGGTATCAGTCTTAGAATACAGTGCAAATCTGGACAAACTCAGCAAGGAAGAATTACATGGAGTTCTCATAGCATATGAAATGAGACTTGATGAAGAAAAGGGTACTTCAAATCTAGAAACTACATTCGTTGCATCTAAGCAAACCAATAAGGACAAACAACCTTCAATTGAAATGACATGCACCTGCAAGTGTGAAGAAAAGGGAGATGATGGAGAAGGCCTTTCAGATGAAGAATATGCTTACTTTACAAGAAAACTAAAACCTGGTAAGGGAAAATTCAAAGGTAAACTTCCATTGATATGTTTCAGTTGTGGTGAGGTTGGGCATTTCGTAGCAAAATGTCCAAACAAAAGTGATGGCAACTCAAAAGGAAATAAAGGCTTTAAGAAATTCAACAAGCAAGGCAAAAATAAAGGATCCAAAAGGAACTTTCTCTCTAAAGAAGATAGCTCCTCATCCGATGAAGAAAGTGACAACAAAGAAGAAGCCAATGAGAAATTATTGTTTATGGCCAAGCACAATAAACAAGAAGTATCAAACAATGAAGAAGAAGGGTTGACCATAGAAGAATTTTATGAGGAGGCAATCAAGCTTATAAAAGAGCTCAATGCTGAGAAGATCTGTTCCAACACTCTTGAAGAACAAGTTCAAGGTCTCAAAATTGAGGTTGAAGAACACAAATGTATTGAAGAGTCACTTCAAAAGAAGTTGGAAGAAAGCAACCAAGAAAGGGAAGCATTAGAAGCTTAAGTAGTCTCGCTGCGTATGGAAGTGAAGAAGGGAAAAACTATCCAAAACTATGCCAACAACTCAAGGGCATTGGAAGAACTCATCAAAAATCAACGATCTTACAACGACAGAATTGGCCTCAGTTACAAAGAAGAAGAAGTAGGACCTTCTACAACAAAATACAATGAACCTATGAGATCTGACATACATGAAGACTTCATTGGACAAGATTCGCAAGCACATTCTTAGAAGACGATTCCTCGACGAAGATTTTCATCTAGGTACCAACAATTTTTTCATGGCTATTGTTATTCATGTGGAAAATTTGGTCATAAAGCTGTAGAATGTCACACGTACCCTATGAACCAATACAATTCCAAGAGATTCTTCAAATATGAACCTCCCAGGGCTCAACGAAACATCAATAGATTTGAAAATTTAAGAAATAATATGGAATGTTACAAATGTCAGAACTTTGGACACATAGCGAGAGACTGCAGACTTGAAAATCCTCTAGAAGAATCTTCGAAGCCACAGAATGAACGAACATGGAAGAAGAAGAAGACTGATAATTATGCTCTCGCTCTCAAGGCTCAAAAAAAGAAATATGTGTGGTATGTTGACAGCGGTTGCTCAACGCATATGACTGGAGATAGAAGGAAATTTGTATCTCTGAAAGAGAAGAAGGATGGAACCATATCCTTTGGAAACGATGGATCTTCAAATGTTATAGGATCAGGTACCATCACTCTCGGAAGCAAAGATATTATAGCCAAGAATGTTCTATTGGTCAAAAACATGAATCACAATCTGCTCAGCGTTGGACAAATGTGTGATCAAGGACACACAATGCTATTCAACTCCACAAAATGTGAAATTAGGAAAGGTAGGTATGGTAAAATTGTGGCTACAACAAGTCGAGCTCCAAATGACATATATGTTCTGGATGAAGCAACTAAAGCATGTCTACTAGCTAAAGAAGATGAAAGTTGGTTATGGCACAAACGAATGGGTCACATAAACTTTGACAATCTTGTCAGGATAAGCAAAAAGGAAGCAGTAAGAGAAATGCTGAAAATCTCAAAACCTTCCAACACACTATGTGAGGCATGTCGGCATGGAAAGCAGACAAAAGTCCAATTTAAAACAAAAGAACACTTTTCATCACATCCATTGGAATTGATACATATTGATCTATGTGGTCCTGTGAGAACAAAAGGCTTAGACGGAGAATTATATTTCATGTTAATGATAGATGACTATACCAGGATGACAGCCGTCAGTTTCCTAAAGAAAAAATCTAAAGCATTTGAGTGCTTTAAGATCTACAAGGAGTTGGTTGAAAATGAAACTGATTTGAAAATAAAGTGTTTAAGATAAGATAATGGTGGAGAATTCACTTCCAAATTATTTCAGCAATACTGTGACGAAAATGGAATAAAAAGGCAATTTTCAACAGCACGAATACCTCAGCAAAATGGAGTTGCTAAAAGAAACAATAGAACTGTACAGGAAATGGGTAGAACAATGTTGAAGGACTCAAAATTGGATGAAAAATTCTGGGTTCAAGCAATTGATATGGCAGTCTTCATTATCAACCGAAGTCTTCTCAGAAATAATTGCAACAAGACTCCATATGAATTATGGAAAGGAAAACCAGCTAATGTAAAATATTTCAGAATCTTTGGAAGCAAATGTTATATCAAAAGAGAAGATAAAAATTTGGGTAAGTTTGAATCATGTGTTGATGAAGGTATCTTTGTTGGTTACTCACGCAAAATAAAGGCCTATAAATGCTATAATCTAAGACGAAAACAGATAGTGGAGAGCATAAATGTTACATTTGACGAAGATGATTTGTAGCGAGTAATGATGAGGATCTAGAATCTTTGAAACTTGAGACAGAGGCTAAAAAAGACACAGATAAAATTGTAGAACAAGAAGCAACTATCAACGAGGAAGAAGTAAACAATGATCATCAAGATATACTAGAACAACAACAAGAAGCTCCTCCAAGGAGAAAAAAAGAGTGGATTCAAAAGAACCATCCATCAAATCAAATCATTGGTGACATAAATGAAGGTCGACAACTTCGTTCATCACAACAAGCTCACGTTGCTTTTCTAGCAACTTTTGAGCCTAGTAGTTTTGAGGAAGCCAACCAAAATGAACATTGGGTAGCAGCTATGAATGAAGAATTGGATCAAATTGAGAAGAATAACACCTGGGAATTAGTTCCACGACCAAAAGATAAAAATGTCATTGGGACTAAATGGGTGTTCAGGAACAAATTGAATGAATATGGGTAGGTTACCAGAAACAAAGCAATATTGGTTTGCAAAGGCTATGCACAAGTGGAAGGAATTGATTTCGACAAAAAATTTGCACCAGTTGCCAGAATGGAAGCCATCCGAATGTTTCTCGCCTATGCATGTTCAAGAAAAATAAAAGTCTACCAAATGGATGTTAAGTCATCATTTCTGAATGGAGAATTAGAAGAAGAAGTTTACATCGAACAACCTGAAGGTTTTCTACTATCACAAAAAGAAGACTATGTCTGCAGGTTAAAGAAGGCTCTATATGGTCTCAAGCAGGCTCCCAGAGCATGGTATGCTCATCTTGATGGATATCTATGTCAACAAGGGTTCAAGAAAGGTACTATTGATAGCAATCTTTATGTACAAATAGATAAAGATAATTTAACAATTGTTGAGGTATATGTGGATGATATAATATTTGGTAGCAATGATGATCGACTAAGTAAGAAATTTTCTACAAAGATGCAAAGTGAGTTTGAGATGTCTTTACTTGGTGAGCCGACATACTTCTTAGGGCTTCAAATATCTCAGCAAGAGAAAGGAATATTTATATGTCAAGCCAAGTACATCAAGGAAATGCTCAAGAAATTCAAAATGGAAGATTGCAAACCCGTCCTTACTCCAATGGTAACAGGTTGAAAATTGAGCATAGACGACTCATCTAAGGATGTGGATCAGAAGTTGTACAGATCTATGATTGGTAGTCTTCTGTATGTAACAACCTCTCGGCCAGATGTTATGCAAGCAGTTGGACAAGTAGCAAGATTCCAAGCAGCACCAAAAGAATCACATATTATTTCCATCAAAAGAATTCTTCGATATCTAAAGGGCACAGAAGAATATGACTTGTGGTATCCCAAGGGTAAAAATCTCATTATTCAAGCCTTTACAGATGCAGATTGGGCAGGAAGCATTGATGATCGTAAGAGTACTAGTGGAGCAGCATTCTATCTAGGTGGTTGTCTCGTATCATGGTTGGGAAAAAAGCAAACTTCAATCTTGTTATCTACAGGGGAAGCATAATACATTGCAGCAACATCATGTTGTACTCAAGTCCTTTGGATGAAACAAACTTTGCAAGATATTCAAGTACAATTCAATGAGCCTATTCCCATATTCTGTGACAACACTAGTGCCATCAGCATCTCCAAGAATCCTGTCATGCATTCAAAAACAAAACACATTCCAATCAAATATCATTTTGTTAGAGAACAAGTCGCTGAAAAGAATATCAAACTTGAGTATGTTTGTACAAAAGAAAAAATTGCTGATATCTTCACTAAACCTTTACCTCATGAAGCATTTGAATATCTTTGTCAAAAGCTTGGGATTCTCCCAAGTTCTCATTAGATTTTCCTTTTCAAGAATATAAAGCAGGAGTGGAAGTGTGTATAGGTCTGTAGGACGATTGTGTGTCAGCGGGAGTGGAAGTGTGTACAGGTCCGCAGGATGGTTGTGTTTCAGGGGGAGTTAGCCTTTGTCATTGATGTCAAAGGGGGAGAGAATGTTGAAGGAAGAGGTGTCATGATCGCAGGGGGAGTACTTGTGTTGCCATCAATGCCAAAGGGGGAGATTGTTGATCAGCAGTTGTATGCCAAAGGGGGAGATTGTTGATCAGCAGTTGTCATTGATGTCAACCCAATCAGCACCAGGGGCTAACCCAATATTGTATGGGAATTTTGACCTACCAAATTAATATATTTTGGGTCAATAATGCTTTTGATGGTTTCTACTTGTCGATATGTTTCCGTTGATATGTGGCACGCCATGTAATTCTTCACTGTTTGAGAGATATTCATGTTTGAAGTTTGTACCCCAGTTAGTGGGCTAAAACCGCATGGGGTTGGGGAATGGGTCATTGAAAAGTCATAATTAATATTTTTAATGCTCCTAAAATCCCTCCCATGTTCACTTGTTGAAGCCCCTCTCAACTTAAGCATTCATATAAATTGTGATCTTCATTTCCTCCTTATGTAAGGGATTCGGCCATCTGAAACAGGTCATCTTGGAATTTTCACTCTAACTTTTTTTCTATGAAGGTTCAGAGGCTGAAATGTTTATGAGGCAAAGCTGAAATCCTGAAGAAGCTGCAGTAAAAATTTCAGATCAAGATGCACAACATTTTTGGAGATATGAGCTGTGTAATTCAGAGTTTTTGCAGGCTCCTGTAAATTCATCATAACTCTCTCTCTAAGTATCGGATTCAAGTTCCATAAAAATTGATGGATAGTGCACAATTTGCAATTTTCTCTCTATCAATTTGAGAAACAAATGAAGAAACAGTGACACGTGGCAGGCTGTGCAAGTGCGCTATGCTGAAATAGTCCATAATTAGGGCATTGTGAGAGATTGGGTATAAATCTCTCTTCAAGAATCCAAATTGGGTCAGAAATGTGGCATTGGAAAGATGACTTATAGGACTAATACAGGACTAAAAATCAGATATTGAGGATCTGAAATGACAGAGATACATCAGATTCACTATCGAGCTCCTAGAAGGCAAGAAAAAGCTAGATCATGTGTTGTCAAGGGTTGCAAATGACCAAACTTTCTACGGCAGAAAAGCAAAGCAAGGTGCAGCAGAGGGTAGCATGAAAAGAGCAGCAACCAAGGTGCATAATAGCAGCAAGAATTTCATCATATGAAGTTTTCAAGTGGGCGGCACTACATACAATCATTGTACTTAGTCATTGTAAATACATTATTGTATAAATTGTACTAGTATCTATCTGCCAAGGGTTGAAGAGGCAGTGTTGGGAGGTCTAGGATCATCATTAGGTGGTTGTGTTAAATTTGGGGTTATGGTCTAGTATATCTTCTTCTTCTACATCATTCTATATCATTGTAAAGTGGACCATTTTCCCTGGTACGGGAGTCCATTCTTCTTTATTCTTCTATAGGGTGGTAGGGTGGTGCTAGGGTGAGTTGTAGCTCATTGGGTGTTGGGGAATCTGTTCAGTTGACTACTGAAGAATCTCGAGCATTGGAGCATCCATCCAATGGGAGCTAGAGAATAATGCTTTTCTAGATTCTAGGAAGTTGGAGCTTTATTTTCAATTGGAGTTGAATATTAAAGAATTATTAGAAAAGCATTAGGTGGTTTTTGTCTCGGAGTGGGTTTCCACCTTAAAAATTGTGTGCATTTGTGTTCCTCTTGTTTACCGCTATCATTGTACAAACACTGATAATAATTGAAGATTAACTAATGCTTTAATTGAAATAACATCGATTCAACCCCCCCCCCTCTCAAGATTTCCAACATTTATTGCATTTTCTGAAGTTTCTCATGACTAACGTTGTCTTCAGCTCATGCTTGTGTATTGATGTAGCTCATCTCTTGTGAGCAATATATTCCTGAAGGAAGAAATATTTACATCGCTATAGAGAGAGTCTGAGAAAGGGCCAGATAGCCTTCATTTCTCATCCTCTCTTTAGAGGTGAAATAACCGGTTAAAAGCCCTCTCACCATCTCTCGAAATAGCCTCTCGTTCATATTTCCCCGACAAAGAAACATTTCGAAAGGGAGTATTGTAATATATTTCCATTTAGGAATATGTTGAAGTCAGAAAATCTTTGCTTCAACATTGGGGAAAACCACTCGGTCGAGACCTTAGGACAGCTCCTTTTTCGTTTGGTATGGTGGCTCTGACTGGATTTAAAGGACCAGTTTCCTTATAACTAAATGGGTTGGTGATGGGTTAATTTGGATGAGTGGAAGTGGAACTAAATTGACTGAAATAAAACTATTTAATTTAAACTAAATACTGATAAAGAAATTCTAACACTAACCCGGGTAATTATATGTGAATACAACTTAAGATTGTTCCAATTTAACAATAACCATAGAAATGTATTATTATATAACTAAATGTGTGTAAATAAATAGAAGATAACTCTGTTTAAGAAATTAAACAGAGTTGTATTAGCATATTGCATTCATCATTGTATACCATCTATATATACTTATGAAAGATAACGTTTCGATTATACTCAGAAATGATATATAAAAAGAAACGTTGTGAAAACCAAATATATATATAAATGATAGCAAATTTTAAAGCGAATATCATAAAACAAAAGAAATCAACAAATGAATAGATAGAAATACCTTATTCATCTTGAAGACTTTCAAATGAAATATGATACTCTAATCCAGTAAATCTGATGCAAAATCAAATTCCAAGGTACAAAAATGCAACACTTCAAAGATAATTCCGCATAAAAATCACCAGATGTGATCCTTTTAAAAATATATAAGACAGTGGAGTACAGAAATGTAATCTCCAAGTCAAAAATATTAAGATCCAGGACCCTTCTCTAAATGCATGAGAAGGGTTTAAATACTACTTAGAAGCAATCTAAAAATAGTCTATTACAAAATTAAGGATTCTGCTCAATGACCGTCCTTTTCCTAGGCTAAAATATAGTAAAATTAGAACTAAATCTAACTATCTATGAATTCTGATATTTAAATCATATAATTCAAAGATAGTTTTGAGAAGATGTGGTCGACCGACTTCAAATTCAACCTGCCCTGGAAGATAGAGCCTTGGAACTGTGCACAATCTTCTCTCGTAGGAATTGACAAACCAATTGCTGATCAGCTAGAACAAGATGGTCACCAAGTATGTCCAAAGATATGAGTCCCAATTTAATCTCGTCACCTCTTGACTGATTTCTGTTTTTGTTCGCCTTTTGCCTCCATTCTCGTTTGGTGGTGCTGATGTGCCTATGGGAGATATCCCCGGTTGGCTTCGAAATCAAATTAGCTTTGTGTAAATTATCATTTACACAATCAGTAAGAGTGTTTTCCGCTGTAGCCGCCTCCTCTGCTCCTTCTCTGCCCTTCTGATTTGTGCATTCTCCTCTATTGGAGCTTTTTGCTCCGTTATTAATTTCGCAATTTCATCTCAACTTCGCTTTGCCATTTTCTCCTTTTTCCTTTTGTTTCTTTTTTTTATAATACTTCAGCCAAGGTAGTTTCTTCTTTATAGATTCGATCTTTCGTAGTAATTTTTCTCTTTGCCGAACACGCTCCACATCTTTTTCCTGCTTAGCATTAAGTGCCTTGATTTTGGTCAATGTTTCTTCATTTTGCTTTACAGTTATTTCAAGTCTCTTCAACTCCCGACTTTTCTTAATAAGAGTTTTATGTTTCCCTGAGAGCTCCTGATCTCCAACAGCTTTTTCAGTCACTTCTGAAAGCTCTATAGGGGATAATTTGGTAAACTCACATACCCTATCTTGTGGTAGAAACTGTGTCAAATTGCCCACTTGGATATTGAACTTTGTGAACAACGTCTAAAACATTCTTTTTTGGTACTGTCCATCCGTGTTTGTTTTTCTTCAACGGTTCATCTCTTTTGGTCCACTCCTGTGTGCATTCTGACAAATTTGCATGTTTTTTGGCAAAATCTTCCATGAATTGTTTATTGTAAGTCGTCTGAGGTTCCGACAACTTATACATCAGCCTCACATCTTCCATGGTGAATGACCCGATTAGCTCTTGAGATGGAGTTCTAAATTGCCTGTCTGAAATATCAGTGCTGTCCAGCACCCATTTCACCATGTCCATATACGGGAGAATCCTTGGCCTTGCCGCTATCCTATGCAGAAATGAACAAGCCAATTCTTGGAGGGTTGCTTCAGATGTATTACTAGAACCTGCTGTAGCTGCAACTTTCATCACCACGGGATTTTCTTCTTCTAACAAATTATACATTCCTTCCCAAGTGGATATACCAACATCCTTATTGCAAGTGGTGTCTGCATACAGTGAAGCCATTTCTCTGTTTTCAGAATTCGAGCTCTTCTCCTTCTTACCCATAATGTTCTGTGAAAGCTTTGTATAAACGTTTGCTCCTTCGTGCTTGCGTTTTACGAGTTAAATGAGATCAATGGCATGAGAAATGTGATGAGATTGTTTTAAATGTGAAGGCGGATGAAATATATTATTTTATCGTGAAACGACTTTCAATCAAAACAAAATCTCAATTACCATTAATTGACAATCCATTCATTTAATCCAATCATTAAAGCGCATAACAAATATTAATATGTGGGAAGATTTTCTTTGAACAACGCACTTTTATGAATCTGCGACATTGCGATCTACGATTTGCTGCGCAATATTGCAATATCGCAATATCGCAAAATGAAACCATCGCAATTTTAAAAATAGCGCAAAAGCGCAAATTGCGAAATAGCGCAAAAGCGCACATCACAAATCTCGCAAAAGCACAAAATTGTAAATAGCGCAAAAGGTATTCGTTTAACATTTCTGTTTTCTGCGCTATGCGATCTGTGACCAATATGTTTATTGTATAGGCTTTTTGAGATCGCATTATCGCAAAAGCGCAAAATCGCATTTTCAGTTTTATAAAAGATATATACCATTTTGCGATGGATGCGCTATTTTGTTTAAAGAACAATTTTATTGTAATCTATCATAAACTTAAGTGTTTCTTAAGGTTCTTTCTAAGGGATTTCTCTAATTTTATGATAGAAAGTTTTATTTGAAAAGGAAAACAAATCCTAATTGATTTTTGGATTTTTTAACTAAGGGTCCCCATTTATTTAGTATTATTACTAATATTAAATAAAAAGGGGGGTTGTTGCTGGTCACAACAATTGGCGATTCACTGAAAGAAACAGTTATCTCTGAAAAAATAAAATGAACACTCTATCTTTAGTAAGTAAAGATTTTTAAAGACAATGAAAACTATCTTAGGATAATTCAAATAAAATGTAACTATGAAAAAGAAATAAAAATCATTCACAATTTCTTTCTAATTCCTTAAGAACAAAATCATTTTGGGTTATCTCAAGCTTTGATTGGTGTTAATAATGAAGTAAGTGGATTTCTCCAAGTTTTGGTTTTATAATATACTCTATTGCCATAGGTATTGCCTCTGCTGCCAGCAAACGTTCATAGTCTCGACAGGGTTACCTTTAAACCATTAACTATTCATTGTCCCATCCAACTAAAATTATGACTTTGTAAAAGATAAATTCATAAGACCTATTATCTCATGTTTTTGTCTTTTATTTATTTTATTTTTAAGAGCCATTGTTCTGATTTGGTAGCCAGTTAATAACAATGCCATTCACTAGTTATAATTAAACTGAACAAGCTGGCTCGTGATGAGACCCCTTGTCTTATATTTATAAGCCATTACCCTGTTTTGGTATGCAGTATTGGTAAGGTCAGTTTTATTACTCCTTATGAACATGGTAAGTCGGCTCATAATGAGACCTCTTATCTCTTAAATTTTTATATAATTTCTTAGAATTACATTCTAAAAAATCACAACTTAAATGGATGGGGTGAAATAGTTTTATCCTTAAGAATCAATGGATGACAATTTTCAGAGTTTTTTGAGTTCCAAAATTTTGAAAAAATCTTTACTTTTATAGATAACCTTTCTATGCTCAATAAACTTATAATGATTTACATTCTCTTCAAGTTTTCAAAAGATCATGCAAATGATTGAAATAATCTTTCAAAGTTTAACATCTTATTTTAAACTATCCAAAAACTGTGATCATTCCTTTAAAAATTCTTATTTACACAAAATAAATATTTATAATATTCTTCCTAAGAATTTTTCTTAAATAGTAAACAATCAATTAGAGACTCATTAACAACCTTTATTTGCAAAAACAATAAAAAACTTTGCAGAAAGGAATATGTACAGTTTAAGAAGGGGTTACCTCCTTATGAAAAGAATTTCTTCAAGATAAGCTCATTTACAGGAAGAGATTCTCTCTTACCTGTTAGATCTTGGAGTATGAATGTATTTGAGCCTATCTTTTCAACGATCTAAAATGGTCCAAGCCACATTTTCTGAAATTTGGTATGCTTACCTTTTTCTTCATGTGCTTTATCCCATTTCAGAACAAGATCACCAATTGAAAATTTTTTTGAGCCGGTAGAACTTGCATCAAAAGAAGATTTTACAAGCTGTTGATGTTTTTCATGAATAATTTTTTCTTTATCTCTATCTTCTTCTAGTTTGAGGATTTGATCATATCTCAATTGAATGGATGAAGAAGGATTTTCTTCAATAAATTGCACTAGGGCTAATGATGGAAGAGTTAAATTTGATGGTATCACAGCTTCTTTTCCATAAACTAAATTGAAAGGTGAAGTCCCTATTGAAGCTTTTTCAGTGATACGATCAGCCCATAATGCAAAGATTAAAGACTTGTGCCAATTCTTTTGATTTTGATAAATGGTCCTTTTAATCATTTTGATAAGGTTTTTGTTAGTGGATTCAACCAAAACCATTACCTTGTGGATAATAATTTGCCGAATATTTTAATTTAAAACCTCTTTTGACTGCAAATTCTATTAAACTATTTCCAGAGAAGTAAGATGCATTATCAAATACTAGAGCGTTAGGTACACCAAACCTGGTTATGATGAATTGATCTATGAAATCAATAATTGCATCAGAATTGACTACCTTCAACGGGATTGCTTCTACCCATTTTGTAAAGTAATCAGTTGCAGTAAGGATGTACTTGTGTTGTTTGGAAGAATGAGGTACTATCTCACCAATAATTTCAAGCCCCCATTGTTCGAATGGTTGCTCAATAGTCACTGGTTGCAAAGGAAAAGCTGGTTTCCTTTGTCTTCCACTTGTAGTTTGACAAATTCGGCACTTCCTTACGTAATCATGCGTATCTTTAAAAAGGGTAGGCCAATAATAACCAGCAAAAAATATTTTGTGAGCTGTGGTATCACCTCCAAAATGACCTCCTGCTGGTCCATCATGCAACTCCTGCAAAACCTTTTCAGCTTCAGTCTTTTCAAGACATCTTAATAAGATTGAATCATAATTTTTCCTGAATAACACATTATCAATGATCTCATATTTAATAGCCTTTAACCTTAAAGCGCATTCTCTTATAACTGAGATTAGAAGGATCATACCCATTTTTCAAGTAATAGATAAGATCAGCATACTGAGATTCAGAATCTGTAACACTTATCTGACTTACTTGAATATCTTGATTTGAATCTTGATTTTCTGGTATATTATGAGCTCCTGCCAATAATCTGCAAAAACCTTGTCCTCTAACAATCTTAGCTGGTTTAATATCAATATCATATTCTTGCAAGGCTGTTACCCAGTTAGCTCTCTTTTCTCCTACTTCTTTTTGAATTAATAATTGCCTCACTGCAGAGAATGGAACAATGATTTTTGTATGTGTTTTCAAGAGAAAAGGTCTGAAATGTTTGATTGATTTAAACACAGCAAAGGCTTGTTTTTCAACATCGGAATAATTAAGCTCAGCTCCTTGCAGATTTGAGCTAAAGAAAGAAATTTGTGCCTCGATTTTCCGATCATTGAGCTGTGTTAAAACAGCTGCATAGGATGTCTCGGTGGCCAAAGTATACAAAGTAAAATCTTTAGAAAAATCCGAGGTATTCAATGCTGGTGCATTAATGATCGCTTATTTGATTGCCTCAAAGGCTTCTTTCTCTTTATGCCCCCATTTGAATACTGAATTCTTCTTGATCATATTTTGCATAGGTAAAACAATTAAAGAAAAATCAGGAATGAATCTTTTAACAAAATTGATCTGCCCAAGAAATGATTGCATGGATTTTTTGTTATAAGGTAAAGAAATATCAGAAATTTCTTTGACTCTATCTGGATCAATATATATACCATCTTTTGACACAACAAATCCTAAGAGTTTTCCTTCATCCAAAGCAAAGAAAGATTTCTTTGGATTTAAGGAAATACCAAACCTTCTACATCTTTCAAATATTTGCTTTAAATCATGTAGATGATTGGCTCTCTTTTTTGAAAATACTGTTATGTCATCAAGATAACAACAACTGATTTATTGATAAGACCTTTAAATGCTATGTCCATGGCTCTTTGGAAAGTTGCTCCCGCATTTATTAGACCAAAAGGCATTTTCTGATAAGCATAAGTTCCCCATTTTGTTCTGAAAGTTGTTTTCAATCTGTCATCTGGATGAACTAAAACTTGATTATTGCTCGAAAATCCATCAAGAAAGGACATAAGTTCAGAACCAACTACCTTTTGAAGTATCTGTTCCATAGTTGGCAATGGGAAATTGTCTTTTAAACATGCCTTGTTTAAATTTCTGAAATCAATACAGATTCTTATATCACCATTTTTCTTCCTTACAGGTACCATATTGGAAACCCAATTGGATTGCCTGACAGGAAAAATGATTTTGGCTTTTAAAAGTTTATTAAGTTCTGATTTGATTTGAATTTCGAGATTTGGATGAATCTTTCTCAATTTTTGTTGAACATGTTTAATATCAAGAAGCATTGGAATTGTGTGTTGAATAACCGAAGTATCATACGTTTTTAAATCATCATAATTCCAAGCAAAAACGTTTTTATATTTGTTCAGAAGTTTAATGAAAACATTCCTTTCCTCTGGTGTTAAATTGAGTCCTAAACTAACGTTTTGAGGTTTAGAATCAGAACCAAGATTTACTAATTCAAACTTCAAAGTGGAACTTTGAAGTTTAGCATTAGTGAATTTCTTGAATCTGTCTTTAATGTCATATAAATCTTCTAATTTAACAACAGATTTCAGAATGGGATTTTCACTACCTTTTGAAGCAATTTGAAAATCATGATCATCTTCGTCAATAATTTGCTCATCATATGATTTATCTGAAGTCATGAAATTTAAAATATCTTGATCATGATAGAATACTCTCCAATTTGTGACATTATCTGGGACAGATGGACGAAAAATCAATTCTACAGAAAATCTATCCGGACTGCAATCTTCAGCAGGAAGGAGTTTAGATGCAACATTAGCTAACAAGTCAGCTGATGTATTTTGATTCCTAGGAATAGGAGAAATATTGAATGCTAAAAAATGAGTGGTAAGATCTTGTACTAGGGTTTGATAGTGTTTAAGATGTCCTGAAAGGCAACGAATAGTATTCCTAACTTGTTTTATAACAATTTCAGAATCACCAAAGACTTTCAAGTATTTAACATCTAACCCTATAGCTTTATAAAGTCCTTGAACCAAGGCTTCATATTCTGCGGTATTGTTCGTACATTAAAATTCTAACCTACATGACAGCATGGTTTTCTCTCCATATGGATCAATTAAAATGCATCCTGCTCCAGCTCCATCACTAGATTTTGATCCATCAAAATATAACGACCAAAATAAAGATTTATCTATTGACTTATCTACAATTACATCAGAAATATTTACAATTCTGGAAGAATTAGATTGTGAAAATTTTTCTATTTGAGAAACAAAAGTATTTATAGAAAAAGGTGATTGAGGTGCTTCGAAGTTTCCAAGAAATGATTCAGCAGAATAACCTCCAAGAATATTGTTGTTGAATGCCACAGGCTCATTAGGTTGTTCGAATTCAGTGATAGTGTGCGTCATATGTTTTTCTCGTTCAATCTTGATTTGATTTGGTTTCCCTTTGTAGGGAAGCCACATATGTGAATAATCAGTTGAGATATAACCATTAAGTTTCACAGACCAGTCCTTGCTTAAGATTAATCCATAGAATTCAGGAATATCAGCAATCAAAATATCAATTCTTTGGACAATCCAAGGATCAGAAGCTAATCTGATAATAACTGAATTGATTTCTCCTACAAATTGAACTTTAGAGCGATCCAATTGAACGATATGAACTGCTGATTTCTGTGGTTCGATATTCAATTTGGCACAGACAGAAGTAGGCATTATATTGGAGGAGGCTCCAGAATCAATCAAACAATTGTGCAGATTTTTATTGTACATCTCATAAGTCAAAAGAAAAGGAGGAGTTTGAGAATTTGATTTTTCTCCAATGAGCACTGTATCAGTAGCATCTACCTTATCTGGTGGCTTACCAGCTCCCCTAGCTGCTTTTGCAGCTACACCACTTGGTAAAGGAGCAATTGGTGTAGCATTTAATTCTTTCAATAACAACTTCTGCTGGTGTTTTAGTTTGCTGAGTTCATGTAAGGAAATGTTGGCTTTGATCTTTTTCATGTCTTCGACAATGTTGTATTCCATAGGATCTGACACCACTAAAGTCTTTGTTGTTGATGTAGGAGGATTAGAAGCGGATGGCTGATTTTGAGTAGGTAATGGAGAAGTTTTCTTTACAGGGGATTTGTCTTTGGTGCTTGGAGTTGTAATTTTCTTTTTAGGAACTGTTTGCACTGGTTCCGATATAGATTTACTCCTAGTACTTACAGGCATAGCTTCTTCATTATCAGAATTAGGGAGAATAAAATCCCACATTCCATGTAATTCAGCTATTTCTTCATTCTCATCTTCCTCATCCGATACTAAAGATGTATCTTCTTCTTCTTCCTCTTCTTCTGATTCTGCATTAGAGATTGCATTAGGAGGTTTAGATTCAACTTGGTTTCTTCTGAAATTTCGGAATGGTTTTTTGGTAGAAGTTTCAACTACTTGTTTTTTAATTTCAACCATTTCATTTGACATGGTTTTAAGGACTTTCTGTAAACCTTCCATGTCGTATGGGTCTTTGGCCTTTTTCTTTGAATCATCTTTGATGCCAACTTTCTTTGATTTCCTTTCCTCAATAGCATTTTTCTTTTCTAGAGAAATAATTCGTTTTTCTACTGTAATAGCCTCTTTCATATTCTCGGCTAATGTAGGTTTTGCAGCTCTATCTACAAAAATTTCTATGTTTGAGGGTAAGGCAGTTATGTACCATTCACTTCTGACTTGTTCACTAGGCCTTGAATCTGTGTGAATTTTGTTCAAATTTTTTTTGAATCTAGCGTTGAATTCTTTAATGGGTTCCTTGGGTTCTGCTTTCAAATTTGAGAGATTGTTGATTAAAGTAGTTATTGATCTGTCATCTCCAAATTTGGTTAAAAAATGATCTGCAAAAATGGCCCAACTTGTTATGGATCCCGAAGGTAATGAAAAGTACCATGATCCTGCTGCCCCTTGAAGAGTATAAGGGAATAGTATGACTACAACATCTTCATGTGTGACTCCATTAAAATTTATAGCCAGCATAAAGTTATTGATATGTTCTTCAGCTTGAATGTTAAGATCTGGACTAAACTTTGGAAGCCATTTTCCAGGATTGTCAGGTAAATCGTGTAAAGGTGCAGGCATGTTGACCGCCCCTGGAGTAGCCCATGGTCTAGCCATTATTGGAACAACTATTGGAGGAGTAGTATAAACTGGTGGTGTTTGAATAGAAGTTGTTGGAATAGATGATGTTGAGATTGATGATGATTGAGCAGATGATGATTGAGGAGATGATGTGGAAACAACTGTACTTTGTTGAGTTGGGATTTCGGAAACAGGTATTTGAATATTAGATGTTGAACTTATATCACTTACTGATCCCGATTGAGTTTTTCTTGTCTTGACTCTACTAGGTAAAGGGAATTCTTTCGGAGAAATACCAATTTTTTCACTTTGAAGCCTAGTAAGAGGTTTCGAAGAAACAAATTTTGAAGTTACACTACCTTCAAATATTTCAGACTCTTCTAGAGATAATGAGAATCCTTTCAATTTATGAATTAAATCTTGAACTTCAGGAGACTCAGGATTTTGATTGTCTGAATGTTTTGAGATTTTGGTAGTGGGTGTATGAATATTCTTCACAATTTCTTCTATAGGATTTTATATTTCAGAAGAAATTGAAGAAGTTGATGAGGGTGTTTTGCTCTCAGAATGGCTTGTGGGTAAAGATTTACTTGCCATTCATAGCTCAGGCCCTCCTTCTAGCGCCAAAAATGTTGAAGCCTAGAAAATCTCTGCTTCAAACATTGGGGAAAACCACCCGGTCGGGACCTTAGGACAACTCCTTTTCCATTTGGTATGGTGGCTTCGACTGGATTTAAAGGACCAGTTTCCTTATAACTAAATGGGTTGGTGATGGGTTGATTTGGATGAGTGGAAATGAGACTAAATTGACTGAAATAAAACTATCTAATTTAAACTAAATACTGATAAAGAAATTCTAACACTAACCCGAGTAATTATATGTCAATACAACTTAAGATTGTTCCAATTTAACAATAACCATAGAAATGTATTATTATATAAATTGAAATGTGCAGAAACAAATAAAGATAACTCTGTTTAAGAAATTAAACAGAGTTGTATTAGCATATTGCATTCATCATTGTATACCATCTATATATACTTAACGAAAGATAACGTTTCAATTATACTCAGAAATGATATATAAAAAGAAACGTTGTGAAAACAAAATATATATAAATGATAGAAAATTTTAAAGCGAATATCATAAGACAAAAGAAATCAACAGTGAACAGATAGAAATACCTTATTCATCTTGAAGACTTTCAAATGAAATCTGATACTCTAATCCAGTAACTCTGATGCAAAATCAAATTCCAAGGTACAGAAATGCAACACTTCAAAGATAATTCCGCATAAAAATCACCAGATGTGATCCTTTTAAAAATATATTAAGCCAATGGAGTACAGAAATGTAATCTCCAAGTCAAAAATATTAAGATCTAGGACCCTTCTCTAAATGCATGAGAAGGGTTTAAATACTACTTAGCTAAATATAAAAATAGTCTATTACAAAAATTAAGGATTCGGTTCAATGACTGTCCTTTTCCTAGGCTAAAATATAGTAAAATTAAAACTAAATCTAACTATATATGAACTTGATATTTAAACTTGCAGGCATCTAGCATAGTTTTGAGAAGATGTGGTTGACCGACTTTAGAATTCAACTGTCCCGAAAAGACAGAGTTGGCAAGTGTAGGCGCAATCTTCTCTGTAGAATTGATGATACAATTAAGCGCACTGTGCTGACTGTGTGGCTTCACCAAGTATGTCCAGTATGAGTCCTAATTTAATCTTGTCAGCCCTTGGATTGATTTTGCTCTTTGTTCTGCCTTTTGCCTCCATTCTGTTTGCAGTTGATGTGCCTGTGGGAGATATCCTGGAACAGTTTCTGAAATCAAATTAGCTTTGTGTAAATTATCATTTACACAATCAGTAAGAGTGTTTGCCGCTGTAGCCGCCTCCTCTGCTCCTTCTCTGCCCTTCTTATTTGTGAATTCTCCTCTATTGGAGCTTTTTGCTCCGTTATTAATTTCGCAATTTCATCTCAACTTCGCTTTGCCATTTTCTCCTTTTTCCTTTTGTTTCTTTTTTTTATAATACTTCAACCAAGGTAGTTTCTTCTTTATAGATTTGATCTTTCGCAGTAATGTTTCTCTTTGCCGAACATGCTCCACATCTTTTTCTTGCTCAGCATTAAGTGCCTTGATTTTGGTCAATGTTTCTTCATTTTGCTTTACAGTTATTTCAAGTCTCTTCAACTCCCAACTTTTCTTAATAAGAGTTTTATGTTTCCTTGAGAGCTCCTGATCTCCAATAGCTTTTTCAATCACTTCTGAAAGCTCTATAGGGGATAATTTGGTAAACTCAAATACCCTATCTTGTGGTAGAAATTGTGTCAAATTGCCCACTTGGATATTGAACTTTGTGAATAGCGTCTAAAACATTCTTTTTTGGTACTGTCCGTCCGTGTTTGTTTTTCTTCAACGGTTCATCTCTTTTGGTCCACTCCTGTTGCATTCTGACAAATTTGCATGTTTTCTGGAAAAATCTTCCATGAATTGTTTATTGTAAGTCATCTGAGGTTCCGACAACTTATACATCAGCCTCACATCTTCCGTGGTGAATGACCCGATTAGCTCTTGAGATGGAGTTCTAAATTGCCTGTCTGAAATATCGGTGCTGTCCAACACCCATTTCACCATGTAAGTATACGGGAGAATCCTTGGCCTTGCCGCTATCCTATGCAGAAATGAACAAGCCAGTTCTTTGAGGGTTGCTTCAGATGTATTACTAGAACCTGCTGTAGCTGCAACTTTCATCACCACAGGATTTTCTTCTTCTAACAAATTATACATTCCTTCCCAAGTGGATATACCGGCATCCTTATTGCAAGCGGTGTCTGCATACAATGAAGCCATTTCTCTATTTTCAGAATTCGAGCTCTTCTCCTTCTTACCCATAATGTTCTGTGAAAGCTTTGTATAAACGTTTGCTCCTTCGTGCCTGCGTTTTACGAGTTAAATGAGAGTAATGGCATGAGAAAGGTGATGAGATTGTTTTAAATGCGAAGGCAGATGAAATATATTATTTTATCGTGAAACGAATTTCAATCAAAACAAAATCTCAATTACCATTAATTGACAATCCATTCATTTAATCCAATCATTAAAGCGCATAAAAGATATTGATATGTGGGAAGATTTTCTTTGAACAACGCGCTTTTATGAATCTGCGACATTGCGATCTGCGATTTGCTGCACAATATCGCAATATCGCAATGTTGCAATATCGGAATATCGCAAAATGAAACCATCGCAATTTTAAAAATAGCGCAAAAGCGCAAATTGCGAAATAGCGCAAAAGCGCACATCGCAAATCTCGCAAAAGCGCAAAATTGTAAATAGCACAAAAGGTATTTGTTTAACATTTCTGTTTTCTGCGCTATGTGATCTGCGACCAATATGTTTATTGTATAGGCTTTTTGAGATCGCATTATCGCAAAAGTGTAAAATCGCATTTTCAGTTTTATAAAAGATATATACCATTTTGTGATGGATGCGCTATTTTGTTTAAAGAACAATTTTATTGTAATCTATCATAAACTTAAGTGTTTCTTAATGTTCTTTCTAAGGGATTTTTCTAAGTTTATGATAGAAAGTTTTATTTGAAAAGGAAAACAAATCCTAATTGATTTTTTGGATTTTTTAACTAAGGGTCTCCATTTATTTAACATTATTACTAATATTAAATAAAAAAGGGGGGTTGTTGCTGGTCACAGCAGAATATTACAGTGGTATCGGAGCATCGAACTTGGCATAGCCTGTGAAGTTCTAATTTTAGAATCAGAGAGCCCAAGGATGAAGAAGATGAGTTTACTCTCATCTATTTTCTGATCCATAAGAGACCTCTCCAAAGAGGTCAATAAAGATGAAGGAGGAGAAGAGGAAGGACCATGCACTTCCTATTCTCACAGAGAAGCAGAGCAGAAGCATGGAAGACACTTGGAATTCGAAATTCTAAGTGAGCACCTAGCTGAATACTGAGCAAACCCTAGAGTCTCCCAAGATACTTTATCTTTTCCACAGTTTATTTAGCAGAAAGAAGAAGAAAGACCCCACAGCAACGGGATGATGAGAGGGAATAGATTTCTATTGTTAACATTTGATGGATCACTCACATGTGTAGCAGAGGTTTGGGCAAAGAAGCTAGAGGCATTTTTACTACTAAATTCTATAATAGACAAAGAGGCAGTAGAAGTTGCAGCGCTGCACTTAGAAGGTGAAGCAAAGATTTGGTGGATCAACCATCGAGACCATGCAAGGGTTTCAAATATTGTTGAGTTTTCTCAAAGATTGATCAGTAGATTTGGTAAAAAGAGGGAAGAGCCCTCACCACCATCTGATGAGGCATGTACCAGCACTGTTGAGACCATGGAGGAGCAACCTTCATCTTCAGCAGTTTGGGAGGCCAATACTCATGGGGAAGCAACATTTGCAGCCTTGCAAGGAGCTTCCAAGTTTCACCAAGGTATGATTGGAGATCCATTTCTTGTCATTTCAGCAAACACCTTGGATGGGTCTACATCATTTCATGCAGGTGACCTAGAGTAGCAAAATAATACTGCGTTGTATAAGAGCAGTGATGCAAAGGAGATCTCACAGAGATATTTCAATGGAGGTGCAATCCCACACTTTTTGGAGTGCAAGGTTCTTCAAGAGTTGGAGGAGGGCTTTTCCTTCTCACATGGAAAAATATGATATGGGGGACATCTTCGAATGGATAGATTCTCTCATGACTGTGGTGGGCATTACTTGTGCCACACATATCATGATGGGAGGTTTTTGCCTACGAACTATTTGGATCCTCATAGGGTCAAATTGATCCTCAGGAAATATGTCCTCAAAGGAGGAGTACTAGGATGAAGGAAGGAAGTAGACATCCACACATGGCTGAGTGGATGTGGTGGAGGAGGAGCAAGGGGCTGGTGAGCCACTTGAAGATTTATGATACTGGGCAGCAAGAGGCTTGGCTGCGCTGGTTACTCTTAAAGGAGTTTGGCCATCATTTGGCATACACTCTTTCTAGAGGTATGAGGATGGAGAAGATGTGGCAGGATGCTGGCATCATTGAGCATCAAAGAGTATAGGTACATAATGATGATGCAACATTCATATCATACAGTATGTCTTCATCACATATCTTGTATGATAAGAGCATGATGAAGGAGCAAAAGCATTTGTTGCTGGGGTCATTCTTTGGAGAGCAAGGGCAGATTTGCTCTCATTTCTTGTATGATGTTGCAGGAGTAGAAGATGGAAATATCATGATGAAAAGGGGATACTCCTTGGCCTTTTATCGGAGATCACTTCCACTTTGGGAGGGATTCCACATTTGCAACAACATTATTGGAGGGTTTCCCATTTATGTTGGAGAAGTTGAGGGCAACAACGCTATGCCACCTAGAGATTATCTAGTGCCTCATGCAGAGGAAGGAGGAGCTCTTGCTCCAAGTTGAGGGATACTTTCATCTTTGCAAGTAAGTCCCCGGGACCTCAGGTATGGAGATCAATGCACAATTCATGTTTTATATGTGCCATTGTTGAGGAGGTGTGGAACCATGGAGACACCAGGAGGAGATAGGGGGGATGCCCATCATGATGTGATGAGGAGCACACATCCCTGTCGATCTTCTGAGGTTGATGCACCTAAGAGGGTGATTGGATTGCGTAGTGGAAGCATGGACAAACTTGTTCATTCATATATGCAGTCACCTTTTGATGATGATGTCTCATTGCATGGAGACATTTTGCTGGGGAACCCACTAGATCAGCAGTTGATGAGATATGCTTCACCTGTTGAGGCACCATTCATGGATTTCAGGAGGGTGGAGACCTTGGGAGATAGCTTTACAATGCTGAGAGACTTGGGAAGACTCAGGGAGGGGAGACTCACTCTCTCAACATCATTTTTACCCACTCTCATTTCATATTTTGCGCTGTGGCAGAAGCAGTAGGGGAAGGATAGCAGCCTTCCAACTTGCATCTTTGGCATAGGAGATGTCAAAGAAGGAGATGACCATGTGACAGATATCCTTCATGAGGAATCATCAGTGTTGTCACTATGGAGGATGGATCCATGTGGGAGCTCCGGATTGTTGGTGGAGTATTCCCAGGATCATTTTTCTTGCATGACATTGACAGATCAGCATGAGGGGAGATTCATAGATCAGGTGCAGATGGAGGAGATACCCAACTCCTTGGAGGAGTTAGCAGAACCACTTCTATTCTCTTTGAGGATGGGAGGAGATTCACTCTTGAGCCACTCCATTTGCATGAGACAGACTTATGGTAAGGGTGTTGTTTACTTGCATGATGATGTTCATCCCTTAACCATATGTGTACAAGAGGATGATTGGATTCCATATGGTGGTGACTACCAACTCATCACACATGAGATGATTTGGGACAACATGTTTCATAATGCTGGAGAAGAGATCCTTGGAGGTCTAGACTTCATCTTGCCTCTTGAAGGCAACATTGTTGTAGCCCAATATCAGCATATACTCTGCACTTATCCTAAGTGGAGAGGAGGACAGCGTGGGGTAGGCTGTTTTGCCTACCAAGATCAGATTTTCAGCCCACCTACATTGCAGGAGCCAAAGGTGGAAGATGGTTGTCAGGAGTTGCCATGTTGAAGGGTAACTCATTTTGTATGGATCATTGCTTGGGGGATGGAGTATCTACATTGGGGAGGTTTTCCTCAACATATTTCAGATTCCATGCCTTAAGTGGAGGTTTTTCCAGTTCTATCCTTGCAGTTGCTTGGGGACAAGCAACATTTGGGAGGGGAGGGCTATAATGTTCCCATTTTAGCACATGGCTAAATGGAAAATTAGAGTTTTGATTTTATAATATTGAAGCTAAATAAATGGGTAAGGAGACCCATGATTATGAAAACATCAATAAAATCCCTCACATTATGAAAGAGGAGCATTATTGGAGCTTGTTTGCACACCTCATGTGTGAAAAGGGTTAATTGCAAAGAGGGCTAGGTTTTTTTGACCAAGTCAAACTGCGTAATAGATGGAGGTGTGGCTTGCTTGGGAAGCCTAAAAAATTGCATGAGGAGGAGGAAAACCTAATGTGTGGGGTCCATGGCTAAGGAGCCTTCATTTGCATAAAAGGAGGGGAAAGCAACCATTTTGAGGTAGCTTGGATATTTCGAATTGCTTTCCACAGTTGCACACTGTGATAGCTATGCTGTTCAGCACAAGGGATTTCTTGTTCAAGAATTCCATCCCTTCTTGAGAAGCTCTTGAAGGTTTGATCTTCATCTTCTTCACATCTTGGCTCAAGGCCAAAGCTATTCCTTTCACTGCAGTGATTCTTGCAGTAAGAGCCATTGTGTTGCTGGTGTTGCAGTGGAGGTTCTCACATCATCATTCCGGAGCTCAGATTTCAGAGGAGGAAGCTTTCATCTATCCGGGAGATCAGTAGGGGAGATATCAGCTCCATTTCTCATATCTTGGCAGGAGGCCAATCTCTTCCCATCACCTACAGCGTAGTTCCTCTCCTTGACTGCACAGTTCTTGAATGTAATTACAGTGAGGGGTTGCACTGGCATATTGGAGGGTGAGATATTTGGTGAAAGGATCAGCCTTTCACTCTAGATTTCCATTGGAGAAGGTATTCACATTTTATGCAACATTATTTAGCCATCTCCTTCATGTTCTTATTTTAGAGTTGCAGCTGCTCCAGCAACTCCGGCATTTCTACAGATTTTCTATTTTGTATGTATTGTAGCCAATTCCTTTAGGGATTGTTTATTATAGTTTTTAGGGCTTGAGATTCATCTCCCCCTTCTTTAATTGAGCTTCATATTTCCATATCTTCATTTTATCATTATTTTGCAGCAGTTCTCCTTCAGTGACTGCGCAGTAATAGTTGGGCATATTATATGTAGCAGTGTATTTCATGTTATTTGTACTTGTGTATTTAGAGAAGGATTTGCTTCAGCTTGAGTGATCATTTCCTCAAGATCTTGTACACACTTCTTCTACCATATTATTAATGAGAAGACTATGAAAGTTTATTGCATTTTCTGAAGTTTCTGCACTCATTGCTATTTTCCAACTCATGCTTGTGTATTGTTGTAGCTCATCTCTTGTGAGCAAGATCTTCTTGAAGGAAGAAATATTTGCATAGCTATAGGCAGAGTCTGAGTAAGGGCCAGGAAGCCTCCAGTTCTCATCCTCTCTTTAGAGGTGAAATAACTAGTAAAAGCCCTCTCAGTCCATCTCTGAAATAGCCTTATTCATATTTCCGACAAAGGAACATTTCAGTGGAGAAAAATCTGCTGATTTCCATTTAGGAATATTACACTCTCTACATGTAGTGTCAAGTCTTATTCTACCTGAGTCCTTCTGCCATGTTCAACCTCTTCTTCATAAACTGTCGTTTCCACATCAACCACTATTCTGCATGAGTGTCGGGTCTTACTCGAGTCTATTCTTGCGTTCAAGCTTTCCTTTTTTTTTTACGTTAGAATCCTCCTTTGCTCTCTGATACGATTTAACAAAGGGAAATCCCATACTCCAAGACTTGAAATTCTTTAGGCTTCAGCGTTGACCTGCATTGCGTTCGCTTCATTATCACACTTCGCACTTTGGTGTTCCAATGTGATTCTTGAGTGCTTATCCTCTCGAGCTTGCGAATTGCGATATCCAATTGGGTCCCACAACCAGACTTCAATTCCTTTAGATTTTAGCTTTGAATTGTATTGCGTTCGCTTTCTATCGCATCGCATCGCCACTTCACGGTATGTGATGAACTTCGCATCGCCGATGTGTGATATTGCGTTGTGCCGCCACGTGTCCCTTCGCATCCCCACATTGCATCGCAACTTTGCTCATCCATCCAGCGGCTATCGCATTCGCTTGCGATGTCTGATATGCAATCGCATCGCATCTGCTTGCAATGTCTGATACATGATCGGGTCCCACTTGATTGCGATGTTCCTCCTGCACCGATTTCGATTTAATCTCTGCCGTCAATCTCCCTTAATTCTCATATATTGATCACGTTGGTCCACGACTGTGCTTTTGGGCTTTAGGAAAACGAGTCCCAATTCTGTGAAACTGGTCCCACGCCTTTTATCATTCCTCTCTCTTTATATACTTTTTGCTTTAAAATAAAACACTTCAACAAAATGTATTGGCCCCACAATATGCATAGCACCAGACTTGAAAAGGCGCTCGAATTATTAAATCAGATTCATCATGTTATCATGTGCCAAATAGCCCGATGGGTAATTGTTTTTCAACCTACACAAAATAGGCGGTTTAAGTATGCCATGCGTCGCCCTCCTAACTATATCATGTCCATCTCACTTAAAACCACTTATCCTCTAAAAGTGGTGCGAAAACCCTCTGGTGGTTTTCGAAACCACTTTCACTGTTCCGTTTTCATCGTTGGCTCATGGTTCCACATTCAATTTTTAATGTAGTTCCTCCACATCATCAATTATGGTTCCGGTCTTCTCCTTTTACACTGCATCTGTTAACTTGACTACAGTAAACCTGAGCGGAACCTTCTGATCTATTCCACCAGCATTTGTCCCCACAAATGTCTAGTCTTATCCTCCAGCAAATAACACCTCTTGTAGCCTCTACCACTTCACTTTCTTTCTCTGCAACAATTCCATCTGATTCTGATCTACTCACTTGTCTTGGTGCTGCTCCTTTGTGCTCCTTTGCCATCAATGACAATATTTCCAACAGTCTCCCCCTTTGGCATTGATGGCAATACTCCAATGCTTCCTCCAGGACTTCCTCAGCTTGCTTTTCAGAAGACCCTTTCTTCTTTTTCTTGCTTTTCCTCCCCCTTTGACATCAATGACAAAGGGTTGCACATTTCCCAATTTAGTTTCTATCTTTTCATCTCCTCTGATCTTGAGGACCTGTTCCATGCACTTCTCCATTGTTCTAGCTCTTTTATGACAATTTTTTGACTGCTCTCCCCCTCGAATGATGCTTTCTTGTCTAATATTGACTATCACTTGTCTTCTACACTGATCTTGTTTCTTGTATGTAGCTCCCTTTTTTTTTTTTGATTTCTAATCATGTTAGAGAGTAACATCTGTAGACACTACCCCTAGCTTGTCTCTTAGATATTCGAATGGTTATTTAGCAAGAGGTTTTGTGAATATGTCTGCTGTTTGTTCCTTAGTTGGTACATATTCCAACTTCACTAATTTCTGTGCTAATTTTTCTCTGAGGAAGTGGTAATTTATTGGGATGTGCTTTATTTTTTAATGAAGTACAAGATTTTTTGATATACTTATTGCACTTGTATTGTCACATTTGATAGAAATGGGTTCATCAATGCTTACCTTCATGTATTGGAGAGTTTGTTTCATCCGCGTTACTTGTGTGCAACATGCTGCTGCTGCTATGTATTCTGCTTATGCTGTAGATAGAGAGATAGAAGTTTGCTTCTTGCTTAGACATGCCACCAGAATTTTTCCCAAATAAAATTCACCTGCAGTTGTGCTTTTCATGTCATCCGCATAACTGGCCCAATTTGCATCTATGTATGCTATCAATGTGAAGCTTTTTCCTTTTGGATACCATAGGCCATAATGTGAAGTTCCTTGTAGATATCTAAATATTCTCTTGATTGCAAGTAAATGATTTTGTTTTGATGCTACTTGATATCTTGCCACAAGTCCTACTGCCAACATAATGTCTGGTCTAGAAGCAGTTAGGTATAGCAGACTTCCTATCATGGATGTGTAAAATTTTTGATCTAGATCTGTTGATCCATCATTAGCACATAGATTGCATCCAATGATCATGGGAGTTGACACAGGTTTGCAGTCTTCCATTTGAAACCTTTTCAACATTTCTCTTAAGTAATTTTCTTGCGAAATGAATATTCTTGTGTTCTTTTGTTGAATTTGAAGTCCTAAATAGAAGGTGAGCTTTCCAATCATTGACATCTCAAACTCTGATTTCATTTCTTCAGAAAATACTTTTGCTAACTCATCTTTGTTGCTTCCAAACATGATGTCATCTACATACAATACTACAATTAAGAGTTCATTTTCATTAGCCTTTATGTACAAATAGCTGTCTACTCCTCCTTTCTTAAAACCTTGTTTTTGCAAGTATTTGTCCAGCCTAGAATACCATGCATGAGGAGCTTGTTTCAACCCATATAAGGCTTTCTTTAATCTGCACACATATTCATGTTTATATGTTAAGGAGAATCATTCAGATTGTTCCATGTAGAATTCTTCCTCTAAATCTCCATTTAGGAAGGCAAACTTCACATCCATTTGATATACCTTGAAATCATGATAGCATGCAAAGGCCAAAAACATTATGATTGCTTCCATTCTGGCTACAGGGGCAAAGGTTTCATCATAATCAAGACCTTCGATTTAAGAGTATCCCTTGCATACAAGTCTGACTTTATTTCCGATTACCTGACATTGTTCATTCATCTTATTCTTGAATATGCATTTTGTGCCAATGACATTTTTACCAGTGGGTATTGGTATTAACTCCTAGGTATTGTTCTTCTTAATCTGGTCTAGTTCTTCATTCATAGCATTTACCCAATATTTGTCTTTGCTGGCTTCTTCAAACTTCTTTGGCTCTATTTGAGATAGCATGGCTAGGTATACTTCTTCTGTTTGTTCAGCTAGCTGTCTTCTAGTTTGGACTCCCACACTCTTGTCCCCAATGATTTGATCTTCTAGATGGTTCTTTTGAGTGTGTCTTGAGGGACCTTTTGAGTTTAGTTCAGTATCTTCTGTTATCTTGCTCAGTTCATTATTATCTTGGTTCTCATCTTCAAGATCATCTGGAGGATTGGCGCACCTTGTGCTTCTTGTTCTATTTGGTAGTTCTTCGTCGAATCTTACATCAATGCTTTCCACAATCTTGTGTAATCTTTTGTTGTAGCACCTGTACCCCTTACTCTTGGATGCATATCCTAAAAATATTCCTTCATCAGCTCTTGCATCAAACTTTCCCAGTTTTTCATCATTATTTTTTATGAAACACTTGCTTCCAAAGACTCTAAAGTGTTTGATTGATGTTGGCTTACCATGCCATAATTCGTAAGGAGTCTTGTCACAATTTGGTCTTAAATGAGCTTTGTTAAGAATGTGAACAGTTGTGTGTACTGCTTCTACCCAGTACGTTTGGGGAATGTTACTTTCTTGCATCATGGCTCTGGAAATCTGTTGTACTGATGTGTTTTTCCTTTCTGCCACTCCATCTGTTGAGGTGTTCCTGCAATTGTAAACAGTTGTTTTATCCCTTGTTCATTGCATAGGTCTACAAAATCATAGTATGTGAATTAATCTCCTCTGTCTGATCTGATGCACTTTAGCTTGCATCCTGTTTGATTTTCTGCTAATGCCTTAAATATCTTGAATTTCTCAAGTGCTTCAGATTTATATTTGAGAAATCCCACCCACGTCAATTTGGTAAAATCATATATTATCAGCATGAAATAAGATTCTCTGCTTGGTGCATTAGTTCTTGAAGGTCCACACAGGTCGATGTGTACAAGATGAAGAGGCCAACTTGTAGATAGTATCTATTTGGTCTTGAAAGATATGCAGGTCTGCTTGTCCAGTTGGCAGGATTTACATATGGTATTTGAAGGCTTCTTTATTGTTGGCATATCTCTGACTACGTTCTTCTTACTCAGACTAATGATGTGGCCAAAGTTTAGGTGTCCCAATCTTCTATGCCATAACCATGATTCATCAAGTTTGCTTATGTGGCATGCTTCATTCTTTTCTTTCACTATATATACATTAATTTCTGTTCGAACACCTTTAATCAAGGTCTTTCTTGTGGTGCTCAATCTTACTTCATAGTCTTGGGCTCTGAAAAGGACCTCACAACCTTTATCACACATTTGAATGATGCTTAGCAGATTTGCTTTGAGCCCATCCACAAATAGTACATCTTGAGCCTCTCCTCTTCCATTATTCAGACTCACTGAGCCTTTTCCTTTGATTTTCCTTGCTTTATCATTTCTGAATGTGACATTTCCAGATTCCTTTTCATCAAAGGTTACAAACTTGCTTTGATCTCTAGTCATATGCTTTGAGCCACCACTATCCATATACCATTGAATTTTATGATCTTGAGCTATTAGAGCTAGGTCACACTTATTCAACTTCTTTTTCCACTGCTTGAAGCTATTTGTTTCATACCTTTTCTAAGAATATGGATCACATTCATTAAGAGGACATTTGTTAGTCTTGTGCCCAATGTGATGGTAGTAAAAGCATTTGATTATGTTTCTGAATGGATTATGTATACGAGTGACTTCTCCATTGTTCATGAATCTCCTTGAGGTTTTAAACATTAGTGTTTGTCCATACGTTATGCACTCCATGGATTTATGGCAGAACCCCTTACAACAAAAACAATACCCATGGAAATGATTAGTGTACCTGGTGAAGGGTTGTCCTCTCCATTTGTTTGCTTGAGGTAGTCTTTTCAATTTCTGCATTCTCTACTGGTTGAAATCGATTATCTTTGTCTGAAAGTATGCAGCAATATGTCCCATTTTGTGACAAGCAAAACAAGTGACATTTCTCATAGGAGGAAAGAATCTCCTTTGAGATCTTCCGAAATTGTTCAATTGATCTTCAGGAACAATTGAACTTTTTGCAACTACTTGCTTCTTCCTCTCAATTTCTGCCTTCTATGAGGTCTCCATGGAGGCAATCTCATCTCTGAGCTGCTTACACCCCCTGCTCCTTTCTTCTATCAGTCTTCTAGCTGTAATAATCTTAGATTGATGAGAGTTAATTTTTTCTTTTACAACTTTCACAAAAATGATATTCTGGTTATCCTCTACCTTGGACTTGCTAGTTTCTCCTTTGTAACCTATCCCAGTATTTATGAAAGGAGATATTTGAGCATTTAGTATTTTATTCAACTGTTCAATGCATGTCATTCGAGGAGTGTTCATTGTCAATTCCCTTTGGGGTGTTCTAATTTCTTTCTCAGGCATACTACTTCTTCTTCCAATTTTTCTTGCTTTTGAATTTTATCCTTAATTTGCTTTAGTAACGTGTCTTCCACCTTCTTAGCTTCTTCAAGTTCTACTTTCAATTGAATGAGGTATTCTAAATTTGGTACCTCTTTTACATATTTGAGAAGAATTTCGTTCTATTTTCTGCACTTGAGTTTAAGTCTGTCTATTTCCTCAAGGGCACTTCTTAGCTCCCCCTCAAGATCTACCTCACCTTCTTCCTCATCTTCTAGAAGGAGTCCTTTAGACTCTTCCTTAGCCATCAACACAAATTCAGAGGTTCCTTCTTCATTTGAGGATTCATCTGAGTTTTCAGATGCACTGCTATCTTACTGAGCATAAAGTGATTTTCTATTGAATCTCTTCCCTTTCTGCCAGTTATTTGTTTTTTTTTTCTCTGTCTCTTGAGTCCGATTCTTTGTTTTCTTGTAAGGACACTTTGATGCATAGTGCCCAACTCTTCCACAGTCAAAGCATTTAAATGGAAGCTTACCTTTATACTTACCTGAGCCTCTATCCAATCTTCTGACAAATTTGGCCTCTTCTTTATCAGAGCAGGAGCATGTATCTTCCTTTTCTTCTTTGCTCTTCTCAGCCTTAAAGGATGCCTCCCTCACATTTGACTTCCTCTGTGGAAGTCTCATCTCCTAGGTTATTAAGTTTCCAAGTAATTGGTTCATGGTCAAAGTTTCCCAATAAGTTGTTTCTTCTATGGCAGAAAGCTTGGGGTTAAAATTGGATGGTAAAGATCTCAATATCTTTTGAAAAATTACACATTCTCTAATGGTTTCTCCTAGAGCTTTCATGTTATTCACAATTTCTGCAACCCTTAAGAATAACCTGGAAACATCTTCTTCTTCATTCATTTTTATGTTTTCAAATTGAGCTCGATAGACTTGTAGTTTGGCCATACTCACCTTTTTATCTCCCTCATGGATACTTTCTAATGTATCCCATATTTCTTTGGAAGTCTTGTTGTGCATTACTTTGATAAATATTGCCTCACACAGACCACTTAATAGAGCATTCATGGCTTTGGCATTAGCTATAAAATCTTGTTTGGATTCTTTCTCTGTGTCAGACTCCTTTGGGGCATATCCCAAATCCACAGTAGCCCAAACTTCTATTCCTAGAGATATTATGTACGTCCTGATTCTTATTTTCTAGAAGGCATAATTTGTACCAGTAAACAAAGGGGCTTTATTTGTTGAGCATCCTTCTAGACTAGCCATCTTGGGGACCTAGGATCTCCTTCCAGTTGTTAAAATGATATAGAAGGAGCCTCCTTTGATACCAATTGTTGAACCCTTGTTTAAACTGAGAGGGGGGGTGAATCAATTTAATGCAGTCATGGTCTTGTAAAACTTTATTTTACACTTATTTACATCTTCATTTCGTGATCAACTTAATATACATTGGAACAATAATCTTAATAAGTGAGCAGCAAGTATTAAGTAGATTAAATACAAAATATCAACACATAATCATCATGCACATAGACAACATATATAATTGGAAACCCATAAGGGAGAAAACAACATGTTATTATTGTTGTGATGTAAAGGCAAGCTCCAACTCCCTCTCACCATTGATTTTATATAGGTTCCAACCTACAGGAGGCTACTACCTCTATTCTACAAGCTACAACTTGCAAGGAAGCTACAACTCCCATCTATTTTCTGCAGGCTACAACCTACAGGAGGCTCCTACCTCAATTCTGCAAGCTACAACTTGCAAGAAAGTTCCAACTCCCATCTATTTTCTGCAGGCTACAACCTACAGGAGGCTCCTACCTCAGCCAACTACAACTGGACATCTATCAAGCTACAACTTGATATGGAAGCACCAAATTCCTCACTGTACAAAAAAACACATGCTGATTCACCTGGATATTACCTCTGTTATGTTCCTTCTTCACTGTTGTCCTCCAACCTTCATATCTACCTTATCTCATCTTTGAATCTTCACAGCTTCTCTATTTGCTGCTCCTTCTTCTTACACTCTCTAAACTCCTGCAGATCTCTTACATTCTTCTTCCTCTCTCATCCATTCTGCAGTTCTCTAACCTCTCCCTTTCCACTGATATTACATCTCTTATACAGAAAACTCTTGATTGATTGCATTGTACAAGGAATATGAAGTGAACAAGCTTGACCCTATGCCTTCCACCCATTCGATTCCTCATTCTTTAGTTCAAGTTATTACATGAGAAATAATCATTACAACACTCATGGAGTTTTTCCTATGCCTATGGAGACTTGCCTTTGCATCACATACAATAAAAATAATTAAATCATTTACATTTACAGATACAATAATATTTCAATTTAGCCCTTTCAGCTCTTGGTTCGCCATATATTTCTATTTTTTGTTATTGTCACTGTCTTTTTAGTTTCTGCTGTTATATTCTAGCTCTGCCACATAACTGCTCTTTTTTTCCGACTTGACCCATTCTATTGCGTTTCTAACAGTGCCATCATATCTCCTTTTTCTCAACCATTCCTCTTTTTCTTGTGCCCACAACGCTCAACCTTTCACTGCTCTTCTAAACACTCGAGTCTACCCTTTTCTCTGTGTCGAGTCCTTACCCGAGCCTTTCTACCCGTGTTCATACTTTTTTCCATTATTAAGGCAGAACTGCTTTACTCTCTACACGTAGTGTCGGGTCTTATTCTACCTGAGTCCTTCTGCCGTGTTCAACCTTTCCTTCATAAACTTCCATTGCCGCATCGACCACTATTCTGCATGAGTGTCGGGTCTTACTCGAGTCTATTCTTGCGTTCAGGCTTTCCTTTTTGTTTTACGTTAGAATCCTCATTTGCTCTCCGATATGATTTAACAAAGGGAAATCCCATACTCCCGAACTTGAAATGCTTTAGGCTTCAACGTTGATCTGCATCGCATTCGCTTCATTATCACACTTCGCACTTCGATGTTCCAATGTGGTTCTTGAGTGATTATCCTCTCGAGCTTGCAAATTGTGATATCCAATTGGGCCCCACAGCCAGAATTCAATTCCTTTAGATTTTAGCTTTGAATTGTATCGCGTCCGCTTTCTATCGCATTTCGCATCGCATCGCATCGCCACTTCGCAGTATGTAATGAAATTCACATCACCGATGTGCAATATTGCACTGTGCCGCCACATGTCCCTTCGCATCGCCACATTGCATCGCAACTTTGTTCATCCATCTAGTGGCTATCGTATTCGCTTGCGATGTCCGATATGCGATCGCATCGCATCTGCTTGCGATGTCCGATATGCGATCAGGTCCCACTTGATTGAGATATTCATCCTACCCTGATTGCGATTTAATCTCTACTGTCAATCTCCCTTAATTCTCATTCGTTGATCATGCTGGTACACGACTATAATTTTGGGCTTTAGGAAAGCGGGTCCCAGTTCTATGACACCAGTCCCACACCTTTTATCATTTCACTCTCTTTATATACTTTTTTCTTTAAAAAAAATCACTTCAACAAAATTTATTGGCCCCACAATATGCATAGCACCGGAGCTCAAAAGGCACTCAAATTATTAAATTAGATTTATCGCGTTATCGCGTGCCAACTAGCCCAATGGGTAATTGTTTTTCAACCCATGCAAAATAGGCGGTTTCAGTATTCCACGCGTTGTCCTCCTAACTGTATCGCGTCCATCTCACTTAAAACCACTTATCCTCCAAAAGCAGTGTGAAAGCCCTCTGGTGGTTTTCGAAACCACTTTCAATGTTCCATTTTCATTGTTGGCTCATGGTTCCACATTAAATTTTTAATGTAGTTTCTCCGCATCATCAATTATGGTTATGGTCTTCTCCTTTTACACTGCATCTATTAACTTGACTACAGTAAACCCGAGCAGAACCTTCCGATCTGTTCCACCAGCATTCGTCCACACAAATGTTTGGTCTTATCCTCCAGCAAATAACACCTCTTGTAGCCTTTTCCACTTCACTTTATTTCTCTGCAACAATTCCATCTGATTCTAATCTGCTCCCTTGCCTTGGTGCTGCTCCTTTGTGCTCCTTTTCCATCAATGAAAATATTTCCAACACATGTAACCCTCGTTCATTTGGGGGGTATGGTTATATTATTGTCGCTGTGACTACTTTACCAAATGGGGATGCCTACTTTCAACAACACAGGATAGACAGTTGCATTTTTTTTCTTTAATCATGTTATTGTAGGGTTTGGGGTCTCGCAGGCTATAGTTACAGATAATGGGAAGCATTTTCGCAACCACATGATGACTGAATTAACTGCCAAGTTAGGATTGTCACATGATAATTCTTCTCCTTATTATCCACAATCAAATGGACAAGTTGAGCCTATCAACAATATTCTTAAACGTATGCTTCAATGAATGATAGGAGTTTGGAAAAGAAAATAGCATTTGATCTTGTACTTGGCCTTGTGGGTGTACCGAACCTCGGTGAGAAATGCAACAAGATTTACTCCCTTTTAATACAATCCAATGTGAAATACCGTCATTAAAAATCACAATCGACTTGTTACCTAACACCTCAGAAGAAGAAGCATGTCTTTTTAACCTCATCCATCTTGATGAAATGCATCGTGAAGCCCAATTGGCCAATGAAGCACATAAGAGATGTATAAAGGCACAATACGACAAAAATGTCCAGCCTCACATTTTCTCAAAGGGTGACTTGGTCCTACTTTATGATCAAGAAGTTGATGTAATAGGTACAGGAAAATTTGAGCCATTATGGCATGGCCCCTATATTGTCAAAAGAGTTCTTGCTAAGGGTGCCTATGAGTTAGTTGATTACGATGGAATTCCGTTGGCACAACCCAGAAATGGGTTGTATCTGAAACTTTACTATGCTTAATCATGAGCGTAGTGATTTTTTGTATTATATTGTATATATATGTTGTTGATTTGCATTCATTGTCTTAATTTTTTTTTAGAGTTTTCTTAACGTTAGTAATCCACTTTACATTTCATCATGACTGAATCTTCGGAACCATTTGTTGGATATGTTGATGGTGCTAGTCGTAGTACGCAGAATCTATCCTCTGCAGCGTGGGCCATTTTCACTCCGAACGACGAGTTAGTGAGTTTTCAAGGGATTTGTATCGGTAGATCAACGAACAATATCGCTGAGTATAGCGCATTGATCGAACTTCTCTCTAATTCCATTTCATTTGGTATTAACCGAATCATCATAAGGTTAGACTCACAACTTGTGGTATTAAAACTTACTAGTGTTTATATTGTTAGAAATCCAACACTGCATAGATTGTTCCTAAGAGTTCAACTTTTGGAAAGACAGATAGATAGAAAATCTTTCGGATTAATCACATCATTAGGATTTGGTCGACGTTTCGAACCATCTAATGTGGTTCATCCTTAGGACAAGGTGAAGAAGGAAAACAATCTCAATGAATAAATAGTAAGGATGCATCATTACCCGGAGTTAGTTGTTAAAACTAGCCGTTATTTAGTTAATTAGTTAGAAAATTAAAAGTTTTTTAATTATTTAATTAGTTATAAAATAAAAAGTTTTTTAATTAATTTAATTAATTAGTTAGAATTTTTTTTTTTTTAAATTATTTAAAGATATAATAATTTAGGAAAAAAAGTTAAATTATAAAAACCCATAAGGGGGAAGGGGTAGTTTATAGTACAGGGGAAAAGATAAAAAGATTAAATTATAATAATTTGGTATATATATCTATATATATATATATATATATATATATATATATATATATATATATATATATATATATATATATAAAGTAATTAATTAAAATGAATAAGTTATAAAACTAGTAAGGGAGAAGGGTAAATAATAATAATAAAAAATGGGGAAGATTTATAATTATTTTTATAAAGGGCGGAGAGGGGGGCAAATTATATAACATCAAGACACTTTGATTTTATACAATATCAACACATTTCTAGAAATTTGAACACATTGAGTGATTTTTTAGCTAATCAAGTTTTAGACAGACATTTGCAACACATGTAAGAAAACATTCACATTGTTATAGGTCAATTTGGGCATCATTTCCAATGACCTGGTTAACTGGGCATCATCTCCAGGACCAATGTATAGGGTCTATCATCCCCTAACATTTTAATTGCTACATGCCCTAGGACAAAGAACAAGACAAATCAATCAAGAACTTTCATCTGCAAAGGTTTCCAAAATTCGAAGTTTATAATATATCATATGAGAGCTCACCAACGCTACCTCTAAAGGGACTAAGTGCATTTCATATGCAGGTAGCCCTATGCAAGGCTGCTCTACAAAGCACTTCCTAGTATCTATGGGTGCATTGGTCACATTGGGAGCAAAATTCTCATTGTTCCGGAATCTCCACTTGGATAGTGCCTTCTAGAAGAGTTCACATGTGTCAAACTTCGAATCCATGTGTCCATTTGACATCTACAATATTGGGAACATGTCTTGACTATTATTGGAAAGTCATTGATTGTAAAACTACCTCAGCCTCTCTATAAATTGAGAACAGATCTTAGTGTTTGATAAGGAAGAATTTGTGTAGAGAAATGCTGGTGGCTTTTTCATTGAGGAGATTGATTTGAGTGAAAATTTGCTAGAGATATCTGCATTATGATGAGGTTCGGATGCTGCTGGAGATGGTGACACAAAATGAGTCATTTGGTTGTAACCTCCCCTTCTATCATTAATAAAGAATACAACTTACTTTTCCCTATATGCATCTGTATTGGCTTTGATTTTCCATATTACAAGATCTTAGTTGATGTATATGGTTATGCTTTATTGATTTAGCAAACTAAATTGAATAGACATCTGTATTATTTCTATCTTCTGTTGTTTAGTGTTCATTCTTGCAAGAAATATTTTGCACAAACGGTTGGAATTTGAAGCTACAATGGAAGCGATAGAAGGAATCATTTGGAAGCGCTTGGATTCCAAGTAAGCATCTAATCCATTCTGTGTGTCTATTCTTAGTTAGGAGAAGTAGTCGTATAGTATTTAACCTGTTGTTATAGATTAGCACCTGTTTAGGGAAGCATGTTTTAACCGTAATTCACAATTCTATCCAACACACATCATTGAATAGGATTGCAAAATAAACATAAGAAAAACTGAAATCAAATAGATAGATAGTTATAGGTTTTTACAAAAAATTGTGCTCAAGATAGATTGGCATCTGACCTCAAAATGTATGCAAAATTTCAATAGTAAACTAGTGGTGCTCATGGTAACATGCTATAGATCTAGCTATCCTACGTAGTAACCGCATCCAATGGTTAGGAACACTTATAGTGTGACGTTGCAGTCACATGGGTAACCCTTTGATCCAGAAATACGGAATCCCGAAGGTCAACCCCTTTATGTGATGCTGAAGCTCAGCCAGAGTCTCAGCCATATCAAGATCCTGAAGGATTTCTCTCTCGACAGCCCTCCCTACTGGCTCATCTGCTACATGCTCCGGTTGCTCCACCGGTTGAACTCGACCAACATCTACATTACATCAAACATTTAGTTTAGTCTTGGGAAAACATAAAAAATAAAAAAAAATTGTATAAACCTTAGGAAAATAAAAAACATGGTCTAAACATTCTTACCCATTGCACCCCACTGAGCACCTTCTGGTAAATCTAAATCTGGATCTCCTCGAAAATCAATGCCTGCGTATGCATACTCATCGATGGCGACAATCTGTCACCAGAACCAGGCAAAGAATGTAGTCGAGAACATAATGGTCAATTGGCATGCATGCCTACCCATTAGTTCTACCCATCTCTGCATCCTTAGATCTCTAGGATTAGACACATCTAGTGTCACATGTTGTGGCTGCATCAGTGGAATTTGTTCTAAGGAAAATGATATGAGGGTCGAACCATAACTGAAATTATTCTTCCTTCCTCCCTTTTCTTTGTTCAGTTGTTCTTTTATGTGAGAAGGTATAGCTTCAGACCAGTTGAAGACTGTTGGCTCCATACACTGTAGCGCGTACTGCACATACGATCTATTCGCTACATGTAGTGTAACGGTGCCAAAAAGTTTTGTGATCGTGAAAAGGATAGTTCTCAAAGGCAAATCTCTAACATCCCAGATGTTTATATTTCCAACTTTTCTTAGCTTTGCCCCTGGATAACAATGTTTCAAAACATAATCTCTCAAGGTCTCTCCTCCAACAATAGACCCTGAGAACGAAATATGAAATCCTCTCCTCGAAAAACCCGTAAGAAATTATACATCCTCTACTGTTATGGGAACCACTTGGTTCTTAATATGAAATGCCTCAATAGCTGGATCCCATGCTCGAACTAGAAACTCCAAGTGTTCTATTTGTTGCCTCATCCCTGAAAACTGGAAGTACTTTAACATTCCACAATCTCTTAGGGCTCTTACTGTGCCCGGATCATTTGGGGCAATCATATCCTTTTCTTCATGCTCTCTTTCCCTCATGTAATCGTCATTGTAATATGATGAAAACCTGAAAAGTAACCATAAGAACCATTAGATTCCATTCAATGCAAAAAACTAGGCAAATTTTGGGCATAATGCAAAAAACAAAAATGAAGATTGTGCCCAATGCAACCTAGGACAAGAGAGAGTGCATTGTATATGTAGGTAGCCTTCATTTTAGTTGCTATGAAATGCACTTTTTGATGTCCAAGGGTACGTTGCCCTCTTTGGGAGCAAAATTTGCCCTAGGGGCCCCAAAACCCTAAAAATTTACAATGAATGGAAATGAAATGATTACTGAAGGAAAGAGATGGCTCATGGCACTAAATTGGATCAAACGGCAATGAAATCCGTCCACAAAAACGATTGCAATCAGTAGCTGAAGTTTGGGGGCAAAATCAGGTTGAGAGCTTCAAAATGAAATGGTAACTATGGAATGGTAAAAATGAATAATGAAACTCTTTTTAATAGTCATTTAATTGTTTGCAAATCATATTTATTGCTATGACTATGGTTTTATTATGTTTTTATCATGAAACAGGTATTTTTAATCCTTTTGATGTTGTTTTGAATAGGTCTTACAATTGATAAACAGATTAATCATGCATATTTATTTCAAGAATGATTTGACCAAAAAACATACTTTTTCTCCTTCTTTTTCGAGCTTTGTTAAAAATGAAAAAGTATTTGAAGTGCATTTTTATCTCTTTTTCGAGCTTCAATAACAGCGAAAAAGGAACCCCTGTAGTCTTCAGTTAGCTTTTTTCAGACTTCGATAATGGGAAAAGATTGCCGAGCACTTGTATTTTTGAGCTCGTAAAAGTAAATGAATTGATATCTACTCAGTATAAGTTTAACCCTTTTCCGGACTGAGATAGATTATTTACAAAAAAGGAATACCTTGGTCGAACATGGCTAAAGAGGTTCTCTCAGATATTATTTTACACTTTTTCATATCTGAGCGACAACTTTACGAAAAAGTACTTATGGAGTTTTCTTTCGTCCTTTTTTTCAAACTCTCTAAATATGAAAAAGGATCGAGCTATCACTGTCGATCATGGCAAGAATTGAGTTTGATTCATCACTAGACTCATTAAATTATTAAATAGCGATACTTTATTCACTCGAAGGGTTGAATTATAGATCAAGAAAACGTTATCCTCCTCAAGCTTGTTAAAAAATAAAGAGGTACTGGTCAACAAATGATCGAGGAAAATTTGGGAAAGTAAACAGAACCTTTTACGATAGTAGGTTGCTCTTGAACATGACACTTCACTCCATCACCGTGACTATTTGAGTTGGGTAATCTTCTTGACGGTTCATTCATACCTATGGTTCATCATACCTTCACTTCTGTTTTGGGTCACTGTTTCCAACTCATCTCAGTGTCGCTGATATGTTCAAGAGAAGTCATCCATTGAATACTCATCCTTCTGCAATACTCATAAACCTTCATTCTCATGATAGTCATCCCTGAACATTGCTATATCAAGTCATACCTTTGTCTCTGAAATCAGCAACTCCTGTTTCGTAATAAGGTGGCTTCCTGTCGACGACAAATCATTATCCAGGAAGTTCACTTAGAAACATTATATTCCAGTACCATGAGGCTTGTTACAACATCGACAAGATCCTCACTTACGGACTTTTGACCAAAATATTTTGTTTGTCGTTTGACATCAAATCATCTATTCATGCCTTACGAAATATACTGCAGTACCTTGGGGACCATTGACATCAATGGTGGTTCTCTTGTGTTTGTTAACAACTCACATCATTGGCTGGTAATCAAACGATTTCTTTCCATGTTCGACTACAAATCATATATTCGCATGGCTAGACTTGTACCCGAATGATCGAGTGAACGAGATAAGAAGACCCCGGATCTATTTTTAGCCATCCGGGCTGCGATTTAAGGATTTTTGTACACATCATTTGTATGGTGACCTTAGATACATATTGTCATCCTAACATGGGACTATATCTGTAGGCATGTTTGTATTGGGCAACATTCCAATGTAGATGACTTTCTGAATTATGTACATGTTATTAGAAAGTTTATGTGTTGAGCATGGGAATGCCTTCCCTCAACAGTTTATGATCAAGAGGATATATCATGATGTAATGTATTGTGAGATTGATGCAGGTTGCCACTCCGCTTCATCTCCAGCCCATCACAGTGTAAAGCATCTCAATCAAAATATTGTTATTATTATTCTGACTTCATGCTTTAGGGGGCAATTGTTGTAGGTCAATTTGGGCACCATTCCCAATGACCTAGTTAACTGTACATCATCTCCAGAACCAATGAATAGGGTCTATCATCCCCTATCATTTCAATTGCTACATTCCGTAAGACAAAGAACAAGACAAATCATCCATGACTTTCATTTGCAAAGGTTTCCAAGATTTGAAGTTTATAATATATCATATGAGAGCGCACCAATGCTGCCTCTAAAGGGACTAAGTGTGTTGCATATGCAAGTAACCCAACTCAGGGATGCTTTGCAAAGCACTTCCTGACACTCATGGGTGCGTTGGTCACATTGGGATCAAAATTCTCATTGTTCCAGAATCTCCACTTGGCCAGTGCCTTCTAGAAGAGTTCACATGTGTCAAAATTTGAATCCATGTGTCCATTTGATACCTCTGAGGCTGGGAACATGTCTTGCCTATTATTATAGATTCATTGATTGTAAAACTACCTTCAAATCCTCTATAAATTGAGCACAGATCCTAGTGTTTGAGAAGGAATAATTTGAGTAGAGAAATGTTGGTGGAATCTCAATTGAGGAATTTATTTGAGCGACATGCTACTGGAGAGATGTGCATTGTGATGAGGTTGGGATGCTGCTAGAGATGGTGACACTAAATCAATCACTGGGTTGTAACCTCCCCTTCTATCCATTAATAAAGAATATTTCTTACTTTCCCACATATGTATCTGTAGAAGCTCATGTGTTTCATATTATGAATTCTTATCTGATGTATATGGTTCATGTTTTATTGATTTAACTAAATAAATTGAATAGACATCTGTATTATTGCTATCTTTTTATATTTAGTGTTCATCTTTGCAGGAAATATTTTGGCAATCTAGCTTAGATTTGAAGCTACAACAAGAGCGACAGAAGAAGAATAGGAAGCGCTTGAACTCCAAGTAAGTTCTTTGATCTGTTCTGTGTGTCTATTTACTGTTAGGAAAAGTAGTTTCAAATTCTTTAACTTGTTGTTCTAGATGAACACTACATCTAGGGAAGAATGTTTTATCCATAATCCATAATTCCGCTTAACAATTTTGGTAGAGTACTTCTCTGAGGATTGGAATATGATTTACCAATTTTTTCAATGATCATTGTGAAGGAATCATTGAGATTTCCTATGGTAATACTTTTCCATTTGGTCATAAGTTTGAAAATGGTATTGAATTTTGAGTTCCAAGATTTTGTCTTATATTGATAAGAAAACAATCCTCAAGACACAAACATTTAAAACTCAACATGGCCTTATTCTGATTGATCACCAAGAACAAAGGAAGAGGGCATTGTATGTAGGAAATGATGAAATGATTTCATTGGATCGTTGATTTTTCTTTAGCAATTTTATCTTGATAAAAAAAGGTTGCTAATGAGAAATCAATGATAATTTTATCCTCATAAGCAATATTCTAGGGTTTTCAATTGTCAACAAATCCGATTCAACAAAAATATAGTTAAATTCCATTCCCTATCCCTAAATTCAAGGAATTTTTTTTTTAATTTAACAAATACATGTCAACAAAAAATATTTAGAATCTAGTCCTCATCCCTAAATTTAGGAAATTCATAATTCCATTAGCTCCTTTATGGAAGTGAATACGTGCTATGACGAGAAGGGTTTTATTAAATATAGTAGAATGGTTAAGAGCAACAACACTAACAATGAGAATGTGATTATACTAAATTTCTCAATGTAAAAACGATTAACTAAAAAATATTTGTTCCCTTTTGTTACACAACATTTTGTCACCGTCCCTACAATCCCCATCCCGAACATTGGTGATCTGAAAATGGAAGTACTTGAAAATGTGTGCAAGGTATCCATTTTCATTTAATTAAATGTGTGCAAAATTCTCCAAGTCTTGTTGATTAAACAAAGTGTTTTTGGTAACTGTTTATGAGTTTATGTGTGAGGGAAAGTTAATTTAATTTGTTGTTTAACATATTAAATCAGAAATATACAGCAAGATAACTTTAGCATAACATGACACAAATGTTTGGTGAGAAGTTCACCCCTCCTGGGCTACGTCTGCTGGATCAAGCCTCCCAAATTAGCTTGTCCTCTTGTATAAAAATGATCCAAAATGCTAATAAAATGTTAAAAGTGCCTCAATAGGAAAATATGACTGTAAATACAGATTCATAAGACATGAAAATGCTAAAAATGCCTTTCCATATTCACTAAACAGTGAAGAATTACCATAAACAACGACTTATTCAACAAAGCCTTGATGGCTCTTTGAACTCATCTGAAGCTTTTTGGGATGTAGAATTACTCAAAAAGTTCTGAAACCTATTACATTAGGTTCAGAAGGTTGAAAATAGCTAAAAATGGTTTTTGGATCACCTCAAATAGTGAGGTACAACTCGAGATAACTCCATTTCCCCAATGGCCCTAGTGGCTCTTCAAGCTTCCCTGAAGCTAAAATGGCTGTAGAAAACCTCTAAAGCCTTTGGAACCTGCCCCAATGGCTCTAGAATGCTGAAAATAGTTGAAATTGACTTTTGTTTCACCTCAAATGGTTAAGTATAGCCCAAAACAGCTCCAAGTCCCTTTTGGCCCTGATGGCTCTCATTGCTTCCCTGAAGCAAAAGGGGCTAAAGATCAACTCTAATGGCTTTGAAACCTCTTCCAATGGCTATGGAATGCTTAGAATACCAAAAATCAATAAATTTTTTGTCCAAAACGGTTCAGTAATGTGAAAGTTATGACCAAACCTGTATTTGCCCAATCTGGCCTAAGAAAACTCCACCAAAAGTGGAGCAACTGAAGTTAGCTCCAGTTAGATTCGGAAAATCTGCCAAAGATGGTGCACCCACCAGAATCTCTTCCAACTTCCTAACTGTGGCATTTATCGTGGTCAGAGGGCGGTCACATGGGATTCCCTTTTAAACCGCTGGAGTTAAATGTTATAAAAACTATTTTATAAACTGTAACATAAAATGTTCTTTCTGGGCTGGTCACAAAGCACGGTTAACTAAACACCACTGTTGGAGCCACAAGGTTAAGGCCTCTTGGCACGCCGGAAGAGTCATATGGGTCGGGCTTGCCCTAAGGGGCTAGCCCCTTTTGTTTTTCGCCCCATTGTATTTTGAACGTTAAATATATATCGTGCCCAATATATATTAAGAACTAAACTTATGGTGCATTGGTAAATTGTTGCGCTAGCGGACGGGAGGTCCGGGGTTCAAACCCGCGGACTTACAAATATATTTTTGAACGCAATTCCAATGGGGCCTGGGGCCACGTGGCGGCCTCTGGGACTGCCACGTGGCAGATTTCTATTGGCCCGAAAATTTCGAAGTCAACCAATCAACAAATAAACGTATGCCACTTGTCCAAAATCGGTTGGTTCAAATGGAATATTCCAAGGTATATTCCAGGAATATTCCTTGGAAAATTCTTTTTAAAATTTTTCAAAATTTGAAAGTCAAACCTGGTCAACTCAGTTTTTTGCAGTTTATTGAAAACTTCAAACTTGCATAACTTTCACATACGATGCCGGATTTGAGTGTCGTTCACGGCATCAGGATCATATCGACGAGGCTTATCCGGTCGTTCAAGTTGCAAGTGATTTTGAACAATTTAAATTTTAAGCTTTCTCCATAGCTCAGACTTGAGCTCCTGATCACACCTCCCAAATGAGAAGCTTTTGGACCCCAAAATCTCACTGAAATGTTGAAACTAAACTGTACAAAAAATGAGAGAATAACAGCACGTTGGAAGAGTCATATGGGTCGGGCTTGCCCTAAGGGGCTAGCCCCTTTTGTTTTTCGCCCCATTGTATTTTGAACGTTAAATATATATCATGCCCAATACATATTAAGAACTAAACTTATGGTGCATTGGTAAATCATTGCGCTAGCGGACGAGAGGTCCAGGGTTCAAACCCGTGGACTTACAAATATATTTTTGAATGCCATTGCAATGGGGCCTGGGGCCACGTGGCGGCCTCTGGGACTGCTACGTGGCAGATTTCTATTGGCCCAAAAATTTCAAAGTCAACCAATCAACAAATAAACATATGCCACTTGTCCACAATCGATTGGTTCAAATGGAATATTCCAAGGTATATTCTAGGAATATTCCTTGGAAAATTATTTTTAAAATTTTTCAAAATTTGAAAGTCAAACCTGGTCAACTCAGTTTTTTGTAGTTTATTGAAAACTTCAAACTTGCATAACTTTCACATACGATGTCGGATTTGAGTGTCGTTCACGGCACCAGGTTCGTATCGACGAGGCCTATCTGGTCGTTTAGGTTGCAAGTGATTTTGAACACTTTAAATTTTGAGCTTTCTCCATAGCTCAGACTTGAGCTCCTGATCACACCTCCCAAATGAGAAGCTTTTGGAGCCCAAAAGCTCACTGAAATGTTGAAACTAAACTGTACAAAAAATGAGAGAATAACAAAATCCTCTTCTCTTCAACTTTCAAAAACTTTCCTGACTTGCCAATTGTCCTCATGGCAACTTTTTTCTGAATGAGCCACGTACTTGTGCCGAATCTCAACCAAGTTTTATCGCTATACCAATCTTCCATTCTAAAACAAGCAATGACCATTGTCGAACTTTGTGACCTCTTTTCTTGCATGCCTTTCCATCTCATGGAATCTTGCACCGCTTTTCATCGACACTTCGTTCTCTACACCAATTGACACCAAAGGCACCTTGTGCAACATACGACATCAACAACAAGTTGACCTGAAATGTGCTATATGATTGACACAACCATCAATGTAAAAGGTGTGCCCACAATCGACACAAGTTGACAAAAATGTGTGACACAATCGACACAAGTAAATAAACAACAAGATACATCTTGACAAACATGTGTGTATGTATCATGTACAATGAACCTATTTATAGTTCGCTAATTACACATACAACCTCTATGTACATGTGCAACTTCAACTCTTCTTTTCAAATGCCAACAAGTACATCATCCCAAAAAACAAGTGGGTGACTAAGAGCTAAACTAAAAGACATTGCTGCAATATAAGTGAGTATCATACTCATGTTTTACACCTCCATGGCGAAATTTTGCAACAACAAAGAGATTACTTCAACTGAAACCGCTTTTACATGCGATCTTGCATCAACTTTTCAACTGAAATACATGCATACAAAATCTCAAATTTGCATGTACAAAATGAGTATGACTTACTGCATTAAGAAGTTAATCCACTTCCTACCAAGCCAACTCCATGGCGTCTTTTCCTGCTACAACATTTCTACATGTGAATCTTCCATTTCCACATCGATAATGGAATCCATAGATCCACTTGCGCCAATATTTTTGTCATCAAGCTTCCTGTGCTTTGGACGACTTGTTGGATGCAAAGTCCAACAATGAGAGACATCATGTCCCTTATTTTGACAAAAAGTGCTACTCTTAAGCACTTTTTGAGAAAGTTTTCTTTGCCTCTTCTGCTTCCTGTGTGCTTTCTTTTTCAACCAGCATCTTGAAGCAACATGGTTAAATCCACCACAAAATGTGCAACAAAACTTTCTTTCATTTGAAAAAGAAAAATTATCATTCTTTTCTGAAACATAATCAAATTGATCATGTGAATAATTATACCTCTTTTTCTACATGGAATGTCCATCCTTTTTGTCTTCGAGAGATGATGAACTAGTAGAGGAGATAGCTTTCTTTTCAGACTTTCATCACAGTTCTTGTCTTGAAAATTGTTTACATTTGCATGCTCGCCATAAGCGACATGTTTACCCTCTACTTTCTACAATGATGGCTTAAAACAATGGCAATCATCCTTAAAAAAAATTTGACGTATGTGCATTTTAGAACTTGGAATAAAGGTTCTCTTTAAATTTGCATCACATGCATTCAAGGATTTGGAGTCCTTGCCATTAAATTCAATATAACCAAGACCAAAATTCTTGGGTCGCTCCAAAACCGAAATAGGGTCAACCATGGCTTGTGCATGCTTTCCCAAACCTTTTCCTTCATGATAGCCCATCTTAAACATTAATTTGGACCCTATACTCCTTGTCTGTTTTTCAAAAGAACCAACACACTTTTCAATTGAGGAAATTGAAGACAAGTTGGAATGGTTTACCTCTTCTTGACGCTTGTTCTTGGAAAAATCTTCTTGAGCTTGAAGGAGTTGTTTCCCCATGTCATGCAATCTTTGGAGAATTGTTTCCTTCTCTTCCTTCATGGCAAAAAATTGTACATGAAGCTTAACACTTTCTCTTTGATCCTCAATCAAAATCTGCACCATGTCCTTCACCTTAATGAACTCATTCTTCATGTCATCATTGAAGAATATTGTGAAGGAGGAAATTTCACTTGTGGAAGAAGTTGACATATGTAAATGGTTAAATTAACAAAAGTAACTTCCAAAGAAAATTTCTCAAAGCTTTCAAACAAATGACAAGCTTTTAACCAAATGTACTTACAACCATGCTTTTATTCAAGTAGCCATAAAACACAAACTCCAATAGCTTTTGTAGCAAAAACTAATCAAGTGGGTTTTTTTTCCAAAGATAATCTTGAGGTACTTTGGGGTAAGGAAGTAGCCTACAATTGTTTTTTCTTTTCCAAGACTTAGCTATCCACAACTATCTTTCCAACTCAAGAAAACTCATACAATCAACCATTTTGTGACCAATAAAACAGTCAATCTTTTACATTGTTTTAAAACCTTTTGCACAAAAACAAATGCTCAACCTGAGCTCAACCTATGCTCTGATACCATTTGATCTGAAAATGGAAGTAATCGAAAATGTGTGCAAGGTATCCATTTTCATTTAGTTAAATGTGTGCAAAATTCTCCAAGTCTTTCTGATCAAACAAAGTGTTTTTGGTAACTGTTTATGAGTTTATGTGTGAGGGAAAGTTAATTTAATTTGTTGTTTAACATATTAAATCAGAAATATACAGCAAGATAACTTCAGCATAACATGACGCAAATGTTTGGTGAGCAGTTCACCCCTCCTGGGCTGCGTCTGCTGGATCAAGCCTCCCAAATTAGCTTGTCCTCTTGTATTAAAATGCTCCAAAATGCTAATACAAGTTTAAAAGTGTCTCAATAGGAAAATATTACTGTAAATATAGATTCAAAAGACATGAAAATGCTAAAAATTCCTTTCCATATTTACTAAACAATGAAGAATTACCATAAAGAGTGACTTCTTCAACAAAGCCCTGATGGCTCTTTGAACTCATATGAAGCTTTTCAGGCTGTAGAAGTCATAAAAAAGTTCTGAAACCTCTTCCATTAGGTTCAAAAGGTCAAAAATAGCTGAAAATGGTTTTTGGATCACCTCAAACAGTGAGGTAAAACTCAAGATAACTCCATTTCCCCAATGGACCTGATGGCTCTCCAAGCTTCCCTGAAGCTAAAATGGATGTATAACACCTATACGGCCTCTGGAACCTATCCCAATGGATCTGGAATGCTGAAAATAGTCAAAATTGACTTTTGGTTCACCTCAAATGGTTAAGCATAGCCCAAAATAGCTCCAACTCCCTCTTGGCCCTGATGGCTCTCATTGCTTCCCTGAAGAAAAAGGGGCTAAAGATCAACTCTAATGGCTCTGAAACCTATTCCAATGGCTCGGGATTGTTCAAAATACCAAAAATAAATAAATAAATCGTCCAAAAAGGTTCAGTAATGTGAAAGTTATGACCAAACCTGTATTTGCCCAATTTGGCCTAAGAAAACTCCTCCAAAAATGGAGCAACTGAAGTTAGCTCCAGTTAGATTTGGAAAATCCGCCAAAGATGGCGTGCCCACCAGGATGTCTGCCAACTTCCTAACCATGGAATTTATCAATGGTAGAGGGCGGTTACATGGGATTCCCGTTTAAACCGTCGGAGTTAATGGTTATAAAAACTGTTTTATAAACTGTAACATAAAATGTTCTTTCTGGGTTGGTCACAAAGCACAGTTAACTAACCGCCACTGTTGGAGCCTCAAGGTTGAGGCCTTTGGGTGCACCAGAAGAGTCATATGGGTCGGGCTTGCCCTAAGGGGCTAGCCCCTTTTGTTTTTCGCCCCATTGTAATTTAAACGTTAAATATATATCGTGCCCACCACCTATTAAGAACTAAACTTATGGTGCATTGGTAAATCTTTGCGCTAGCAGACGGGAGGTCCGGGTTTCGAACCCGTGAACTTACTAATATATTTTTGAATTCCATTTCAATGTGGCCTGTGGCCACGTGGTGGCCTCCGGGCCTGCCATGTGGTAGATTTCTACTGGCCCGAAAATTTGAAAGTCAACCAATCAACAAATAAACGTATGCCACTTGTCCACAATGGGTAGGTTCAAATGGAATATTTTGGGTAATATTCCAAGAAATATTTTGAAGTATATTCCAGGAATATTCCTTGGAATATTATTTTTTAATTTTTCAAAATTTGAAAGTCAAATATGGTCAACTCATTTTTTTGTAGTTTATTGAAAACTTCAAACTTGCATAACTTTCACATACAATGTCGGATTTGAGTGTCGTTCACGGCACCAAGATCGTATCGATGAGGCCTATCCATTCATTCAGGTTGCAAGTGATTTTGAACACTTTAAATTTTGTTCTTTTTCCATAGCTCGGACTTGAGCTCCTGATCAATTGGAGTACCATTTATGTGACTTCTGTGTAGTGTCATGCCTTGCAAAAAGTGTCATTGCATCCTTTTCCATGAGGAGAAAATTTCCTCTGTTGAATGTTCCTGGAGCAGCTATCAAAAACATATGATTTTGGGTCGGCGCTGGTAGGTAGTTATGGCCTCGCGCCTATAGAGAAATTAGCACTAGGCCTTGCACCCATTGGCTAATCAGGATAACATGTGTTTTTCTCAAAATTGAAAGTACTCAAAACTGTACCGAACCTGAGTGATCAGATAGGTCTTGTCGTTGCGATTCTGGTGCCATGAACGATTCGAAAAACCAATGTCGTATGAGGAAGATATCGCGTTTTGTTCATTTTCCTAAACAACTAATTTTTTTTTGATAGGGTGACTGGAATGCCTACTCAACATGCAGGTACAATAAACAAGTGGCATATACTAGGAATATTCCCTTTTCCTAAACCGAATCAGATCTCACCAGGTGGCGCATCCAGGGCTGAAGATTTGGAGATGAACGTGTTTTATAGAGCACCATTGGATGGGTAACATGTGGTAAGCCTGGAGGCTACCACTTCTCCCCAGGAGGTTTTTCTAAAATTGTGTGAGGTTTGGGGAATTCGACCCCACGATCTCCGACACGCCAGTAGAGCCCTTTGTCATCTCTGCTATACATTGTTTCTTAAACTATAGTGTTGCTGCTTTAACTTAAAGTGTAATGTTTTCATATTTCGGGGGGGGGGGGGCGCCAGTGCTTCACACCCACTAGCGGCCCCATAATATGTGGTCACATGACTTATAAGCTGTGGCATCAAAGCTCCAACTAGCAGCTAATCACACCACCAACTAGTGGCTTTGGGGTCGTGGTCACATGTCACACTGTGACATTAAACTTCAATATGACGATTTGCTGTAGCATAACCTCCGGGGGCTTCACGGATGTGGTCACATGTCACACCGTGACATTAAACTTCAATATGATGTTTTGTTGTAGCGTAACCTCCAGGGCTTCACGAATGTGGTCACATGTCACCGTGACATAAAACTTCAGCGGAACGGTTTCATAACCCTTAACCTCCGGTGGAAAGTTATGATGGTCACAGGTGCAAGTTTGTATGGAAATGAATGCCACGGTCTTCGAAATGTTGATACCTCTTGGTTCCGCTCCATTGTTGCAGAGTTTGAAAACTGTAAACCGCAGTGTTTAAGGTGGGGGGTTGGCTTGTGACCACCCCGCCCTAACCACTAAACTTTAAATGCGACGGTTAATATTGGCGGGAGTTTTGGCGCCGGGCTAAATTTTAGGATTTTTTCCAAAACTGACTGCAGTTAATTGCAGTTCTCCACAAATAGTGGAGATTTTCTAGTTGAGATTGGGAAAAGGCTTTAGGAGGTCAATTTTCGACCAATTTGGGTAAAAAGGAGTCTACCTAGACTAATTTGAGCATTCTGGAGCCACTGGTACAGAGAAAACATCCATTAGAGGCTTGTTAACACGTGTATTTGCAATTTTGAGCATAATGACAAAGAGGGACATGCCATTGGGAGCTGGATTGGCAGATGTAGCCCAGGAGGGGTGAAATGCTTCATCATGCCTATTGTGTAAAACTTATGTGTGATGTTATTTCTCTATTATAAACTGTTGTATAGTGTTATTTATGCTTATTTTCATGCTTAAAACTCATAAATTCATCTATGTTTCATGGTTAAAAAACTCATTCCTTAAAAGCAAACAAATGGAGACAAATTGTACATGTTTTTATTACTTAAAGGATACTTAGCACAACAAACCAGTACACTCCTTTCATATCAGGTTGGTATCAGAGCTAGATTTTAATCTCTGGTGTGTTTGTATGCAAATATTTGTTTAACTGTTTACAAGGGTTTTCATGCTTACTAGGCTCAAGCTTAAGAGGGGAGAAGGAAATTTGGTGGAAGCAAGAGGTTCTCAAAGTGAGCCACAACAAAGGAGGGCAAGATTGCCACATTCTCCACCACCTAGTTCACCTCCAAGAGAAGCAGAAGTAGCATTAAGCATGCCTCCAGGAGAAGAAGAAATCCATGAAGAGGTGGATTCCAAAGAAGAAGAAATGGTCTTCAGGAAAGCATTCCTTGACATGTCTGAAATGGTGAGAGTCCTTTATCAAGAAAGGAATGAGAGACTAGAAGGAGAAGGATCCAAACTTCACAAGGAAGGTCAGGGATCATTAGGAGGTCAAAAAGATGAAGATAAATCAAAGAAGGGAAATGGAGGAAATGGATACAGTGGAAAGTCACCATCATCACCCTCATCTTCATCCTCATCATCCAATACTTCATCTTCAGTACATAAGCCATACAAGTTAAAGAACACTGGTAAAAGTCCTTTTCTAAAACTTGATGTTAAGTTTGAATTACCAATGTTTAATGGTGAATTCAATGCAGAAAAGCTTGATAATTGGATTAGGAAATTGGAGGTCTATTTGAGAATTCACAACCTTCATGACGATGATACCAAAATCCAACTAGCTTCATTGAGAATGGAAGGTTCAACTCTCGTTTGGTGGGAAGCCAAGACAAATGACAAGATAAAAAGTCATGGTAATATTATCCTATCATGGAATGATTTCATTACTGCAATAAAACAACATTTTTATCCATTAGCTCAAATGTAGAAAGCCATAATGAACTAGAAAAATTTTAGACAATTGAAAAGACAAAATGTACAAGAATACACCCAAGAATTTAGGAGAAGAGCTCTCTTATTAGGGGTAGATTTGCAGATCCAAGATAATTTTCTCAAGTACATAGGAGGCTTACATAGCTAACTAAAACGTACTATTCTCATGTTTAACCCTACAATTCTAGATGAATTTTGTGTTCAGGCCACACATCTAGAAGCTAGAGGGAAAAACATTACTGATGAGAGTAGGAAGAAACCCTTTAAGGGGAAAAAAAAGAGAAGACCTCAAAAGGTAAGGGAAAAAAGAATGCATTTGTCAGGAAAGAGGGAGAAAAATTGGTTTGAAAACATTGTTTAAGAGAAGGCCACAAAGAAAAAAATTGTTGGAAATTACATCCTGAAAAGAGACCTGAGTATAACAATAACAAAGGGAAGTAGAAAATTGCAGCTACAACTCAACATGACTTAGGAGAAGATTTAGGTGATGAATAAAAAATTACAGCCATGGGATTGAAGAACATGAAGGGGAAAGAAATTGAAACAAAACCTAGTACTAGTACATCAAACTGTCACATACAAGCTCCAAATGAAGAAGAGAGAATTGAACTTTTTCATGTGAGGTTCATATCCAAACATACCAAGATTGACACACTGTTTGACAGTGGGTCACAAGAAAACTTAATATCGGAAGACTTGGTCAAGAAACTTATTCTTGAGACCATTCCACATCCAAAACCATATCCACTTGGGTGGATTTGTAAGGATGCAAATTTACAGGTTTCAAAGAAGTGCATATTGCGCTTTGCAATAACTGCACATTTTGTTGACACAGTTGAATTATATGTGGTTGCTCTTGATATTACAGATATTGAGTTGGGAAGTCCTTAATTATATGATAGGAAAGTGATCTTCCATCGCCATGAGAATAAATACCATTTATTCAAATATGGCAAGGAGTTCATTGTTAGAGCACATCACAAGAAGACAATTATTGAATGGTAATTGCTGGACAGGTAAAGAGGCTGGTGAATTCAAGTAAGAATTTTGTTCTTCTAATGATTAAGCCTAAAACTAATGTTAATCATGAATCATTTGAGGATTGTGATCCTAAGTTGAAATCAGATTTATATGATGTAGTTGATGCACATCATGAGATGTTTCAGGAGCCAACAGGATTGCCTCCAAAAAAGGAGATTCAACATGAGATTCAGTTGCAACAAGATTGTCCTCTTCCAAACATCGACATGTATCGCATGTAGATAATGGAGAATGCTAAAATAAAGAGGCAAAACAAGGATATGTTGGACAAGGGACTCATAAGGCCAAGCACTTCTCCATGCGGTTCACCCATAGTCTTGATTCCGAAGAAATATGGGACTTGGCGCATGTGTGTTGACTTCAGAGCTTTGAACAAGATAACGGTAAAGAATCGATACCCACTCCCAGGGATAGATAATTTTCTAGATCAACTGAAAGAAGAATTTTTTTTCACTAAGTTAGATTTACGAAGTGGATATCATCAAGTAAGAATTGCATAAAGTGATATATGGAAGACTGCATTCAAAACCAAACAAGGACTCTTTGAGTGGTTGGTTATGCCATTTGGTTTGTGTAATGCACCGACGACTTTCATGCATGTTATGGATAATGTTTTGTGTCCATATCTGATGAATTTTTGATTGTGTATTTAGATGATATACTTATTTTCAGCAAAACAAGAGAAGAACATGTCTTGCATGTGAAAAGGGTGCTTGATGTTTTGAAGAAAGAGCAATTATTTCTTAAGATGTCAAAATGTGAATTTGGAAAGACTTCTCTGATTTATTTGGGACATGTTGTAGGAGGAGGCGAGTTGAGAATTTATCCTTCTAAAGTGGAAGCCATTGTGAATTGGCCCACTCCCAAAACATTAAATGAGGTAAGAAGTTTCTTAGGTGCAGCTTAGTATTGGAGAAAGTTTATTGCTAACGTTTCTGCCATAGAAGCTCCTATGCATGCAGTGACAAGTGTGAAGAAAGGCTTCCAATGAGGAGGCAAACAGCATAAAGCTTTTGAAGCTTTAAAAGACAAGATTAATCCAGCTTCGGTCATTGCATTACTGAATTTGAGAAAACCATTCAAGATACAAACCGATGCTAGTGATTATGCCATGGGCGCTGTACTTTTGTAGCATGGTAAGCCTGTCATGAATTTTCATTATGAAACATTTAATGGTGTTGTAACTAATTATACTACATATGAAAAAGAGATGTATGCGTTGGTACAAAGCGTCAAGAAGTGGAAACACTACTTGATGGGTAACGAGATGATTATACATACCGATAACCAACCATTACAGTACCTGTAGTATGGGATTTCTTCAACAGTTTCAATTGGTTATAAGGTACAAGAAAGGTATTTTCAATAAACTTGTTGATATGCTTTCAAGGCCAATTATAAGTGCTTCTACTTTACTTAAAAATTATTCTATTGTACAAGAGAGTTACATAGAACAATATGCATCTGATGCTGATTTTCAAGATGTGTATGCTAGTTTGAGTGAAGGGAATCAAGTTGATGATAATGATTATCACATGCATAAAAATTTTCTGTTTCATTTGGGAAAGCTGTGTAGACCACAAGGAGAGAGGCTTAGTGTCATGAGAGAGGCTCATTCGTCTCTTATTTCTGGACACTTTGGGGTAATAAAAACAGTGGCGCATATACAGAGGTATTGCTATTGGCCTCGCATGATAGATAGTGTGTCACGTTTTATAAGATGTTTTTCTATGTGTGCAACAAGAAAGCCTAGCAATAGGAAGCTTGGGTTGTACACGCCACTACCGGTACCATCAAGGCCATGGGAGATTGTCTCCATGGAATTTTTTGGAGGTCTACCTATGTCAAGAAAATAGCATGATTATATTTATGTAGTTGTGGATAGATTCAGTAAATGTGTATACTTATGCCATGTAAGAAAAACATTACTGCTAAATAAACTACTGAAATTTATTTTCAACATGTACGGGTTCATTATGGTTTTCCAACTTCAATTGTTAGTGACAGGGATTCTAGGTTCGTTGGGAATTTTCGGTCCAATATTTGGAAGATGATGGACACAAAGTTGAAAAAGAGTATTGCTTTTCATCATCAAATTGATGGCCAACCAAGGTGGTGAACAAAACCATTATGCATCTATTAAGAGGATATTGTAGCAAACATCCAAAGTTGTTGGATGAACAACTGCATTACATTCAGCATGCTTACAATCGGGTCAAGCACTCTTCTACAAATACTTCACCTTTTGAAGCTTTCTTTGGGTATTTTCTGAAATCGCCATTATACTTCATTTTTGAGAAGGATGTTGCAATTGATGGGCACAGTGATATTGACAAGGCTCAAAAGTTCATTGATGAAATTCAGATTATTCATCAACAAGTTCAAGAACAACTTGAGAAAAGTAAAAAAAAATACAAGGAGAGGCATGACAAACATAGAGTTGATCATAAGTTTGAAGAAGGGGATGAGGTATGGTTGCACATAAGCAAAGAAAAAGATGCAAGGAGAAGGTAAAAAGCTCAAGCCCATTCACTATGGTCCATTCAATATCATCAAACAAGTTGGTAATAATGCATTTCAACTTGACTTGCCTTCATATATGCAAATGTATTTCGTTTCCAATGTGGAAAATTTATGTTTATATGAGCCCCCTTTGATTGATGATCAAGGGAGTAATATTCAACTTCCATCTATAGAAGATTTCTAAGAGGGGAAGTATCGATTATCTTCAAATTGGGCTCAAGTGCAGCAAACCAGGTAAGGCAAGGTGGATGGAAGTTGAAAAGGTGAGGGAGTTGTACCCTCATCTTCTAAACATGTAATTAAATACTTTTGGGGTCCAAAAGCTTCCCAATGGGGAGGTGTGATAAGGAGATCATGTGTTTTGCTCAAAAGTGAAAGTTCTCGAAACTATACCGAACCTGAACAACCAGATAGGTCTCATCGTTGCAACTGCGGTGCCACGAATGGTTTGAAAAACCGATATCATATGAGGAAGATATAACGTTTTGTTCATTTTCCTAAACAACTAAAATTTTTGTGATAGGGTGACTGGGATGCCCAGTCAGCATGCAGGTATAGTCAGCAGGTGGCATATATTGGGAATATTCTCTTTTCCTAAACCTAATCATATCTCACTGTGTGGCGTACCCAGGGCGAAGATTTGGAGATGAACATATTTTATAGAGCACCGTTGGATGGGTGACACGTGGCAAGCCTGGAGGCTGCCATGTGTCCCCAGGAGGTTTATGTAAATTATGTGAGGTCCAAGGGGTTTGACTCCATAACCTTCGGTATGCCAGCAAAGCCCTCCACCATCTTCGCTATACATTGTTTCTTAACCTATAGTGCTGTCACTTTAACTTAAAGTGTAATGTTTTCATATTTGGGGAGGGGGGGGGGGGCCTGCCAGCGGCCCCATAATATGTGGTCACATGACTTATAAAATACAACATCAAACCTCCAATCGATGGCTAATCAAACCATGATCTGGTGGCTTCGAGGTCGTGGTCACATGTCACACCATGACATTAAACTTCAATATGACAGTTTGTTGTAGTGTAACCTCTGGGGCTTCGCGGATGTGGTCACATGTCACACTATGACATTAAACTTCAATATGATGGTTTGCTGTAGTGTAACCTCTGTGGCTTCGCATATGTGGTCACATGTCACCGTGAAATAAAAATTTAGCGGAACAATTTCATAACCCTTAACCTTTGGCTGAAACTTATAACAGTCACATGCACAAGTTTGTGTGGCAATGAATGCCACGGTCTTCATAACGTTGATACCTCCGGGCTTCGCTCCATTGTAGCAGAGTTTGAAAACTGTAAACTATGGGGTTTAAGGCAGGGGGTCGGCTTTTGACCACCCCGCCCTAACCACTAAACTTTAAATGTGGTAGTTAATACTGGCGAGATTTTTGGCGCCGACCTAAATTTTAGGAATTTTGCCAAAACTAACTCCAGTTAACTGCAATTCTCCACAATTAATGGAAATTTTCTAGCTCAGATTGGGAAAAGGCTTTGGGTGGTCAATTTTTGACCAATCTTGGTAAAACAAGAGTCTACCTAGACTAATTTGAGCATTCTGGAGCCACTCGTGTAGAGAAAACAACCATTAGAGGCTTCTAAACACATGTATTTGCAATTTTGAGCATAATGACAAAGAGGGACATGCTGTTGGGAGCTGGATCGACAGATGTAGCCTAGGAGGGGTGAAATGCTTCATCATGCTTACTGTGTAAAACTTATGTGTGATGTTATTTCTATGTTATACACTATTGTATAGTGTTATTAAGTTTTATTTTCATTCTTAAAACTCACAAATTCATCTATGTTTCATGGTTAAAAAACTCATTCCTTAAGCAAACAAATGGATACAAATTGTACATGTTTTTATTACTAAAAGGATACTTAGCACAAAAAACTAATACACTCCTTTTAGATCATTGTTGCTCTGTCTTAGTGTACTGCCCATGCCAAGCTATTTTTGGAAATTTTTTTAAAATATAAGCGAAGTTTCCATTCCCAACCACTTCATGAGCGGAGTCAACATGGGTTGTTCGACTGAATAACGTCGAACATTTTCCTTTGGCTTATTTTTTCCTACATTTGAGCAACCTCCCAAAGGATAAGGCCTCCCTTCCACAATATGAGGGATCCCATCCTCCTCCTCCTCTCCTATAAATACATCTTTCTCACATAGTTGCAGCTAGCTGAACATTTTGTACAATAGCTGAAATGGTTGAATATTTGAACAGTCTGATATAGATAGTGTGAGATAGAGTAGAGAGAGGCATACTGTCGAGACAGAGTCTAGAATTATTTCCTTTCTAAGTCCAATTACTCGAAAAATGCTTGAGACGCGTTTCGACTGGACCCGCTGAAGGAGGCTACAATGTCAAGGCTCTTTTGGTTGTAAACTCTTTCTCTCTTCTTATTAATACATGAATGATGTTTTGGTTCCCATTTTGTGTTTGATATGATTAATATTGTGCAATACGTTTAATTATCCTTGACCAATTAGATAGTTATGAATGCAAATATTGTTTCAGATGCTACTATCATTCTCTGATCCTTGTGCAGGCACCTGAGTACCACCGTTGAAGGACTGCGGCATGTCATGAAGAAGATTAGGAGATTGTTGCCATAGCTGCAACAACTACGTTGGAACAAAAGTAGGACATATATCCCAACACAGTTTCATTCATAAACTAGGAATTGACGCATTAGCATGTCCTCTTGCTGCTAGACCCACCCAAGGGCTAGAGGGATTGCCTTTGTCTGCAGAGGGGATTTACCTACATAACACCTGTTTTCTAAAATGTCCACCTCACCTTCAAAACAATCGGATTTTGAAAAAATATATTTAAACTCTATTTCCTATCTCTAAATCCAAGGCAATTTTTTGTATTTAACAAATCCTTGTCAACCAAAAAATATTTAAAATCTAGTCCTCATCCCTAAATTCAGGAATTTCATAATTTTCTTGGTTTCTTTATGGAAGTGAATATGAGCTATGAGGAAAAGGGTTTTATGAAATGTAGTAGAATAGTTGTAGGGTTGGACTTTCATGAGGGGCTAGCATAGTAGATGCCCATACACTAATGATCTAGGTAAATTCCTGATACCCTTTTAACCAAGACCTTTTACTTCAGTTGATGTGTTAGAATTGTATTTAATCTAGGCATTAATGAACATAAATGAATATCTACATGCTGTAAAGAAGAGGAACATAACAAGGATTAGCAACATACAATATTGATAATGGATTTCGTACAGGAGGGACTATGTCTCCAGGCCTCGGTGTCAATATGGTGTAGGTCGTTGCATTAAGTGCTGGAAAGAGTGATGATGTACATGGATGGTATTTTATCTATCATACAAGGAAAATTCCCTCACGAAGGAGTGGCTAGACATCGCCACAAGATGTTCCACTACAGGAACTCTCATTCACAAAAATGACTCTTATTAGTATGACAATAACACACACATAATGACTGTGAATATCCCGTCAGCATGGAAACAAAGGGATCTCAATCAAACATACATGTGAAAATGAGTATCCCTCCAATATGGCAACAAAGGGATCTCAAACATAAATAAAACAAAGCCATGATAGAAATTACATCTCACGTCAAGAGAAAAACAATATCCCACATCAAACATCAACCAGGGATCTATACAGCTCTATGCATCTCATAGCAAAGAGATAAAGAATTACATGATCACACTGCATATACCTTACATCCTAGAGCTAGCTGAAGATAAGGATGATAAACTACCAGATCTGGTTGTACCATCAATCTCATGGTGTCGAATATTCTGAAGACAAGTGTTTACACATTAAATTCTGACACCTACAACTCCACTTTGAAAAGTGACTGAAAAAATAAGGCTCAGATGGAAAATTTGACTGCATCGTCGAACTTGTGTCACTGAGAGGTGTAGGATCGACTATCAATTTGCTGAATTCTGACACTGTCGAAATCTAGGCCTTAGGGAATCTTTTAGATTCCCCCTAGATTCCTCTAAGATGTTGCTCCATAGGGAATCTTGAAATCTGCAACTCAAAATAGGAATATGATCTCACCATTGAGATCCTTGCAAAATTCTGAGAAGACTGAATATAAGGTTGACCTCATTCTAGCACCGACGAATTTTGGCGTCCAAGGAATTTGAAATATTCCGTCAAGATTCTTGAAGATTCTCCTCCACATGGAATCTGCAAAACTGCTACTCAAATGGAAAATCTGGGTGCACCATCGCACTTCTTGCGAGATTATGGTTAAAATTCATATAAAGTTTAATACATTCCGACACAGGAAAATTTTACCTCCTTGGAATCAAAAGATTCCCTTGGCATCAAAAAAGGATTTTGTCTTGAAATTCGTGCACCATCATGCCTCGAACTATGTGTTTTTTTTCCTTCTGACCTGCCTTCTCTTTGCTCACGGCTCCATTGGCCTCCATGTGACCTCATCTCTCATGTATTCTCAATCATTTTCCATGGTTTCCTTGAACCATTTTAATGTCATTTTATAATAAAGTGTGAGAATGAATGAGAAAAAGTGTGATGTTGGCACATTGGTTGGCATAATCATATTAATATAGTTGTTGTTGGGAGGTTTTGAGTTAAAATCCCATTGAGTCCAAATATTGCTTTTTTTTTAAAACCCAATTTTAGTTTTAATATAGTTTTTTCAAACTATATAATATATGGAATTCATATGTCCATATTGTAACGACTCCCAAAAACAAAAATGAAGGTTTTGTTTAATATGTAATTTAACCATATTTAATATGACTTTTTTTACATAACAATTTACCATATTTAATTTTTTTTTAATAACTATATTTAATATATAGTTATTTTTTTAATGATTTTTTTTGTTTTTATGTGGGAAATTAAATATCATTTTGTTTTTGTCTTTTCTGCAGGGGCAACTGGCCAATGGAGGAGCGCTGTGTGTCAAAATCTGAGGGGATTTCCATGTGGGTCCCACGTGCTTACTCGGATGCCATGTGGCATGTTGTGGGCCACACTTCTCTTAATTTATTATACGAACTCGGTTTGACAAACAATTCGCATCGGTGTGATCAAGACGACGAGATCTACGATCTGGTCCTGGTTCAAAAGCAATCCAAACACTTTGATTTTTGAGCTTCCATAAGCGCTCTTTGTCTTGTGTGTGTCTCTAGAGCCACCTGAATCAATCCTCACCACTGAGGAGCTTTTGGTCCTCCAAAAGCATCAACAATAATTTGCAATTTCTATGTACAATGTGTGCACCACAAGTATCCTAAAAGGTCAACCTTCCTTCTCCTTCACCTTTGTCCTTCGGATCCATAAGTGATGAACCAACACCTACATCTTCTGCAAACTTGTAGTACAATTTCTTGCAAATTACATGCTCAAATATGACCAACTATGACCCAAACATTTCCATAGTTGCCACAAGTTTATAACACATACTCGGTGGTCAAGTTTATGTCAAATGGAAATGTAATATTCCCAAATGGGAAAAGCATGAATATAGAACAAAATTCTTGAAAAAGCAGTGTAAACATCACATTAAAATATGAGACCAATATGGACCCTTTCCATTAATCATAACAACAACAAAATAGTACAAAATGATGGGGCATAAACCATACAACATGAATCAATAAGCCTCCAATAGATAAAACCCTCAAGAAAGAGGTGTTGCTACTATATCAAAATTCTGGAGACACTACTAGAATGCAATCGTAAGAGAACTACTACAGAAAATGAATACACAAAGATATAATGGCTGATATATGCCTCAATGATAATGTACAATGAAGATCAAGGCTCTATACAACCTCCAACAAAGAACCCAAGAGGTTTTTCAGAAATACACCAATATACAAGAAATGAACTAAAGCCCTAGGGCTGAAGATTCACTGCAACAATACAGCTGGAAAGATGTGGCTGATCTGATATGGCAAAGAATATAGCCTCCTCCAATAGACTCTCTAGATGAAAGGTTGATACCTTCTCTAGAAAACCTTCTCCCCAAATGGTGTACTGAAACCACCCCTGCAACTCCTCCCTAAAGTAACGCAGTCTAAGACATAAACTGTGTTGTAGGGGCAAATGGTAATGTGGTCTGGTGCCAAATGATTCTATAAGGCTCAAGGACCTTCCTCACTAGCCTCCCAATGGAAGGAAGCTTTCCTCCATTGACAAACAACTCAGAAACCACCCAAATGTATTCCACTACTGCAACTTGCAACACAACACAACCCTCTGCAAAAACTATGCTGTAGATGAAAAATGGAGCTTGGCCTGATGCCAGATAGTGGAAATATAGTGCAATCACTTCTCCTGAGTAGGAAATTGAAGTACCTCGAGAATGAAGGTGGGATTCTCGCTCAGGAACACCCTATGCTAAATAGAACTGCAGTCTTAGCTAAACAACTGAAGAGAGAAAACAAGTCTTAACAGACCATATCAAAATAATAATCTACAACATATCCTCTATGGCTTCCATCCCCTTACTTATATAAGTGGTGAGCTTCCTCACCCTTGGCCCCACTCATTAAAGCCACTACTTCCATGCATGGAGTCTCCCTCCAAAATTGCGTTGTCCCATAATGAATGCCACTCCTCCATGACAACATTGTTGATGTGGTCAAAGTTGACCCAGTCTACATGCTTTAGCCCCTTTTCAAACATAAGGGTGCTTTATCAAGCCACTAAAGTGATATCCTTTCACATTGGCAGTGATTGTATTCCTACTAAGGATATTTACGGGTCTCCATACCCTCTTATTCAACAAGTTAAGAATAAAAAGAAAAATTTAATATCCCAACTAGCTCATGGCTATTTGGGAATATTACAGTCCTCCCCTCCCAAATGTTGCTTGTCCTCAAGAAAGTGTAAATGTGAGTGCTGAAAATCTTCTCCTCCTTCATTGGTGACACCTCCATGTGATAAGCTCTCCTCATAAGCCAAGTGTCTCCCAATTAATCCCTCCGTTAAATGCTCCTCCCAAGTACTCATGAGATGCAATTGAATCATCCCACAAGGAAGCAAAAGACCCAATGAAGCAATCATGGTTTTCCCAATGTTCTCCCTAAAACATGAAGCATAAGAAACATGGAGAATCTCTCTCCCAAAGGACATGCTCAATCCTCCCATCCTTCCTCCATTCATTCCCATAATAAGAATAAGAACATCATCAATGTATGGGATCAAAACCAAGGACAAATAAGCTACCATATGCAGTAATGGAGGTGGATCATAGTCCCACATGTCAAATCAATAAAATATATCTCCTGATTGCCTCAGATAATGATATGGTAAGTGGTTTCCCCACCACTTACTTGTTGCCATATTCTTCTCACATGTTTTGAGAAGCTGAGTGATGTTTTGTGCCTTTGGTGCACACCCAGAATGATATGTCATCTCACTATATCCTCCTAGGGAGTGGCCATGCTCAAAAATTTTTATGGCCCAAAGTTGACCATGAAGTTTATAAGGAAGAATGCTCCAACTTGGAGAAATGGCCTGCACATGTATGGTTAAGGAATGCACATATTCACTATATAAATCATGATGCATACAAATATGATCCTTACCTTATGCTTTGTTCACACAAATGGAGTGGTCCATAGATAGATCCCCTCTATTCCCCAAGAGGAAAGAGGCGGCTATGATAACTCCATCAAAGCGTTATGTATCTCCTCCATGTCCACATGATCCATGCATCTCCTCAAATGCTGATATATCTCCTCTTCAGAGCCTTCCCAAGTAAACCCCTCCATGATAGTATGGTATGATCTCATGGAATAAGTGTGGCTGAAGAGAAAATCCTCATGTGTTGCTTGTAGTAACTTCTCCTTGAGCTTGGATGCTCTAGATAAGAAGATCCTACCATGATAGTAGATGACCTCATCTCTGACTGAAAATCCCTCCTCTATTAGCTCGTCATCAAGTATCATGCAAGTAAAAATATCCTTGGAATAATCCACTAACAGCTGGGATTTCCAATATGGATCTATCCTCCATAGTGATAGCGTTGATGATCTATCATGTAAAGCATTTTTCATGTTTCTGCTCCCTTCTTCGACATCTCCTATGACAAAGTCAAATACTTGAAGGTTTCTATCCTCCCTCTGATGCTCCTTTCTTGGTGCAATATCTGAGGTGAGAGTGGGTAATGATGATGTTGGGAGAATGTCTCCCTCCTCCTTGAGTCTACCCAAGATTCTCAACGTTATACCATGACCTCCCAATGCTCCCACACCTCCTGTATCTATGAGTGGTGCAATAGGTTGTGAGACATTTCTCACCAACTTCTGATCAAGTGGCCTCCCAGGTGGTTTTCTACAAAACAATAATGTCTCATGGGCCAAATTCATGTGCATAATAGATGGGACTGTTAGGTCCTTGCTTCCACTGTGCAAATCCATCTTTTTTTTTGTGTGGAAGTTGTTTGTGAGGGATATGTGTGCATGCCTCTAATCTTCTGATTTTTTCCAATTTTTCTATCCACCCATTCCATCTGCAAAGTCTCCCAATCTATGGTGACCTTCCCCAAAGTAATCAACCACTGCACACCCAATATCACATTGGTGTCAGGTATGTCAACCATAAATAAGTGATCAGTCAATGTATATGTCCCCATGGTGACAGATAAATATGGAACATAACGCATGCACTGCATAGTTCTAGCTCGTGGGACCAAAACGTAAAATCCCTCAAAATCATCAGTGGGTATTGCCCTCCTCTACACTAGTTGGGCATCAATAAAGTTGTGGGTAGCCCCACTCTCAATCAAAGCTGAAACCCTCTGATCCAAAATGGAACCTTGAACTCTCAAGGTCAAGTAGTTAGGTACTTCTCTTAATGATGCAAGGGCCCCTCCAATTGGAGCAAATGCTCCATTCCCACCTCTTGGTGGTGGTGGATCCTCTCCTGTTATCCTAGTGTTGTGACCTCCTTCTAGTTCTTATTCCTCTTCCTCCTCATCATCTGAGAAGACCTCTATATAGTCTGCCTTTCCTGCTGCACATCTATGTCTGGGTGCCCATGATTCTTGGCATTTGAAGCAAAGCTTCCTTCTCCTCAGATCTCTTTGGAAATCATCACTAACAGGTAATTTGTTTTGGCTCTCTTTTGAAAAGGGAGCCTTCTCATCTTTTCCCTTTGATGGAAAAGTGGGCTTTTGCTAAAATGTTGCCTTTGCTTTTGGCAAGGCATGTTGTAGATCTTTAGCCCTTTCAATGTCATCTTGAAGGGTAGTGGGCTTGGTAGATTTAACCAACCCATGAAAAGGTTCTGCTAGCCCATCAATAAACATATAGACCCTCCTTGATACAGATAAATTAGGAACCATAACAGAAAGTTTTAGAAATTCAGAAATATAAGTTTCTGTATTACCTGAATGTTTGAGCTTAGCTAGCCCCATGAAAGGTGCCTTTAGGTCTCTTCGATCAAACCTCTCCACCAATATCCTTGTGAACTCTGAATATGCAGTCACATTGGCATGACCCAATGTAGAAAGACCATGAAACCACCAATCATGTGGCTCACCCTCAAGGTGAAGCGTTGCTATCTTGATGGCCTCCATCTCTGGTACTTGGTTTAGCTGGAAGTAGATGTATATCTTCTCTACCCATGATTTTTCAGTGCATTTAGATGACCCATCAAAGTTGGGTAAGATAAAATCTGCCCATAGTTCAGTGTAGATCATGATTCTATATGAATCCTCTACCTCTATTGTGATTTTGGGGTCTCCTATTGTCCTTGATCTAAAAAAATTATTGAAAACTCAAATGATCCTTGAATCTTTGAGATTGAGACTCATACTCCATAAAATAGTCTTCAAGAGTTTCTTGTTCTTGAAACCCTCCATTTCCCACTGCTAAAAATGTAGGCATTTTAGAGCATTAGGAAGCTTGATGCTTCACTGATTGATCACTCCATTGATGAGAAATTCCAGAGCCTTCACCATATAGAAACCCTTTAGGGGATTATTTGCGTATATCCATCATCATTTCCTTTATTTCTCTTGCAATGTTTTGCATAGTTCGAAGAATAAGCTTAGATAACTCCTTCTCCTCATCTCCTCCTGATAAAGGGGTTTTACCCTTGTCTTCTCTATCATTTGTATAGTCATACTTCTGGTTTCTTCTGAGATACCTATTCTCTCTATCTATGAGAGGATCTCCTTCTTCTGATGACATGTTGGCTTAATATGCACAGGATGAACCAAGATTATGCTCTAATACCACTGTAGTATTCGCAAATGGGAAAAGCATGATTATAGAAAAAAATGCTTGAAAAATTAGTGTAAACATCAAATAAAAATATGAGACCAATATGGAGCCTTTCCATTAATCATAACAGTAGCAAAATAGTACAAAATAATGGGGCATAAACCATACAACATAAATCAATAAGCCTCCAATAGATAAAAACCTCAAGAAAGAGGTGCTGTTACTATATCAAAATGTTGTAGACACTGCTACAACGCATTCATAAGAGCACTACTACAGAAAATGAATACACAAAGATAAAATGGCTAATATATGCCTCAAAGATAATGTAAAATGAAGATCAAGGCTCTATACAACCTCCAACAAAGAACCCAAGAGTTTTCAGAAATACACCAATATACAAGAAATGAACCAAAGCCCTAGGGCTGAAGATTCACTGCAACAATATAGCTGGAAAGATGTGGCTGATCTGATATGGAAAATAATATAGCCTTCTCCAATAGACTCTCCAGATGAAACGTTGATCCCTTTTCTAGAAAACTTCTCCCCAAATGGTGTACTGAAACCACCCCTGCAACTCCACCCTAAAATAATGTAGTCCAAGACAGAAATTGTGCTGTAGTGGAAAATCATAATGTGGCCTGGTTCCAAATGCTATAATAAGGCTCAAGGGCCTTCCTCACTAGCCCCCCAATGGAAGGAAACCTTCCTCCACTGACAAATATCTCAAAAACCACCCAAATTTATTCTCCACTGCTGCAACTTGCAATATAGCACAACTCTCTGCAAAAACCACACTGTAGATGAAATATGGAGCTTGGCCTAATGCCGAATAGTGGAAATGTAATACAATCAATTCGCCTGAGCAGGCACTCGAAGTCCCCCGATGATGAAGGTGGGATTCCCGCTCGAGAATACCCCATGCTAAATAGCACTGCAGTCTTACCTAAACAGCTGAAGGAGAAAACAAGTATTAATAGACCATATCAAAATAATAATCTACAACATACCCTCTATGGCTTCCATCCCCTTACTTATATAAGTGGTTAGCTTCCTCACCCTTTGCCCCACTCATTAAATCCACTACTTCCATGCATGGAGTCTCCCTCCAAAATTGTGTTGTCCCATAATGAATGCCACTCCTCCATGACAGTGCTATTGATTTGGTCAAGGTTGACCCAGTCTACATGCTCCAACACCTTTTCACACATAAGGGTGCTTTATCAAGCCACTAAAGTGATCTCGCTTCACATTAGCAGTGATTTTATTCCTACTAAGGAGATTTATGGGTCTCCATACCCTCTTATTCAAAAAATTAAGAAGTAAAAGCAAAATTTATAATTACAACTAGCTCATGGCTAATTGGGAATATTACAGGGAATCACACCCCCATCTATCATTACAAGGCCAAAAAATTATTGTCGCATTTTAGAGTGATGGAAAAAACATCATCACTTTTACATAAAATAAATGCATCACACAAATTATAAAACAAGGCCACAATATCATTGTTGCTTAACAAGTGATGGAAAAATACATCATCACTTTTATAGTTAACAATGCAACATATGATTTACAAACACGGCCATGAAAAGCTAACATCTCTAGAAAAAAAAATCTAGAAAAACCATCTCTCGCTTATCAAAGTGAATGGATCATATCCCTGTGGTGTACTGGCTTGTCGAACAACTGCCTCAATTGGTTCATTCACCGACGCTTTGTCCTTAAGGTGCTGCTCTGGATGGAGCCTCGAACACATGGCTCTTTGATGGCCACTTTGGTTGCATCGACTACAAAAGGTCTTCTTCCTCCAGACCTACTTATCGAATTTCCATTTCTGCTGTCACAGAAAGCTTTCCACACCTCATCCTCCTTTGTGCTACCATTATTTTCCAACACTTAGAAATAACATGGTTATGTAAACCACAAAAATGACAAGTTTTTCTATGCCATTATTTTCATTCATTATTAGTGACATTCTTATAATCAAAATGAACTTTGGAATAGTGATACTTGTTATACCTTCCCTGATGGTCTCTAGTGCGATCATGGTGATGAGCTCTTGCCTCAGCTCTTTCACTACAACATGCACTACCATGGGATGATGGTGAAGTGTTCCCATCAATCCTCTTCCCTGGTGAGTTCAACTGTAATGTCTATTTTATTTTCCTTTGATATCCTTCAAATATCCTCCTTCAGTGTATCCCAAACCTTCATATCGAGGTCTGTGCACAACCTCCAATGGCTGATTTATGCCTTGGCCTCAAATGTCAAGTCCTTCTCCTTTGTAACCCATCTTGGTGAGGAGTCTCATGTCGGTTCCTGTAATGGGTATCACCACACTCCCAACAGAAATGATATTAGGTGAATAGGAAATTGAAGATAAATCAACATTGTTTACCTCAGCTGTCGATTTTGAAACATGTGAAGAGGGCTTCTTTAAGACTTCGTTGCGCTTTACTTCCTCCAAGGCCTCTGTCGCGGCTTGTAGTTGAAGTTGCAATCATTGCTTCTCCTCCTTCTCTTCCTATAGGAGTGTCTTCAATGACTCATGATATTCTTGAAGACTTTATTCGTTACGCTTCAATTCTTCCAATGTCTCTATTGTGGCTTGCAATTGGAGCTACAGTCGTTGCTTGTCCTCCTTCTCTTCCTGTAGGAGTGTCTTCAATTCAGCGTTGTCTACTTCTTGTTTCTCATAAGCTTCGTACAACATGTTCACTTTCTCAGACACCCTGAGCATGGTCTCATACATGTCCTTGAAATCCTCCATTTCTCAACTTAGTGAATGTTCAATGGTTCACGCCTGCAATCCAAATCAGCAAGAAGACTGCTCTAATACCACTTGATCTGGGTGAATTTCGCTACCCTTTTAACCAAGACCTTTTTCTTCAGTTGATGTGTTAGAATTATATTTAATCAAGGTGTTAATGAACATAAATGAACATATGCATGTTGTAAAGAAGAGGAACATAACAAGCATTAGAAACATATGATATTGATAATAGAGTTTATCAAGGAGGGACTATGTGTCTGAGCCTCGGTGTCTAGATGGTGCAAGCCACTGCATTAAGTGTTGGAAAGGGTGATGATGTACATGGACGGTGTTTTCTCTATCATAAAAGGAACATTCCCTCATGCGAGAGTGGTTGGACCTCTTCACGAGATGTTCCACTACAGGAAGTCTCATTCACAAAAAGGATTCCTATCAGTATGACAATAACTCACACATAATGACTATGAGTATCCCATCAGCATGGCAACAAAGGGATCTCAATCAAACATACATGTGACAATGAGTATCCCACCAACATGGAAACAAAGGGATCTCAAACATAAATAAAAGAAATCCATGATATAAATTACATCTCACATCAAGAACAAAACAAGATCCCACATCAAACATTAAACATGGATATATACAACACAATACGTCTCATAGAAAAGAGCCAAAGAAGTACATGATCACACTACATATACCTCACATCCTGGAGCTATCTGAAGACAAGGATGATAAACTGTTGGATCTGCCTATACCATTAATCTCATGGCATCAAATATCCTGAAGATGACTGCTCACACATTGAATGCTGACACATGCAACTCCACTTTGAAAAGTGGTAGAAAAACATAAGGCTCATATGGAAAATCTGACTGCATCGCTAAACTCATGTCATCGAGAGGTGTAGGATCGACTTTCAATTTGCTGAATTCTGACACTATCGAAATCTGGGCCTTAGGGAATCTTTAGATTCCCCCTAGATTCCTCAAAGATGCTGCTCCACAAGGAATCTGGAAATATGCAACTCAAAATAGGAATCTGATCTCACCATTGAGATCCTTGCGAAATTTTGATAAGAATGAGTATAAGGTTGACCTCATTCTGACACCGGCGAATTTCAGCCTCCAAGGAATCTAAAAGATTCCCTCAAGATTCCTAAAGATTCTCCTCCACATGGAATCTGCAAAATCGCTGCTCAAATGGAAAATCTGGGTGCACCATCGCACTCCCTGTGAAATTATGGTTAAAATTCATATAAATTTTAATACATTATGACACAGGAAAATTTTACCTCCTTGGAATCAAAAGATTCCCTTGGCATAAAAAAAATGATTATGTCTCAAAATCCATGCACCATCATGCCTCGAACTACATGTCCGTCTGCCTTCTCTTTGCTCAGGATTCCATTGGCCTCCCTGTGCCCTCATCTCTCATGTATTCTCCATCATTCTCCATGGTTTCCTTGAACCATTTGAATGCCATTTTATAATAAAGTGTGAGAATGAATAAGACAGTGTGAGGTTGGCATATTGATTGGCATAACCTTGTCTTAAAAAAACTTCAAACTACTCTAACTTTATTATACGAACTAGGTTTAACGAACCGTTCATCAGGATGACAAGATCTACACTTTGGTCTTGATTCGAAAGCAATATGAACACTTTTATTTTTGAGCTTTCATAAGCCCTCTTTGTCCTGTGTGTCTCTCTAGAGCCACCTGGATCAACTAAGGCCATATCACCCCCATGTAAATGTTGGATAAAGTGGGTATCCCATTCAAATTCTTAAAATTCAATAGAATAAAAATATATGTTTCAACCCTCCCAATGCATATGTCAAGATTAAAGTGATTTTTCTACACACATACCACAGATTCCAATAGTTTCCTTCCAACATCCCATACAATTTCAATGGGAAATGGTCAGTAATATTTTTTCGACAGAGAATCTTATAAGCTTGGCCCCAGCTTCTCCAAAACTTGTTTTTACATCCATCCAAAACCTTAAAATAGAAACTAACAACCAAATACGAAGTGTGGAGTACTCAGCGTTTGTGAAAGATAAAAAGAATGAAGATGTAAGTTACTATAGCATGCTAATGATGCAAGTGTGATTTAGATAATCAAATAGTTATTGTATATAACACCCAAAAAAAATTATAACTGCATATGCTTGTGGCATTCATGTGACTTATAGCCCAAAATTCCCCTTAAAAAAGAATAACAAGGGAATCAAACTATTTTGCAAAAAAAGTACATCAACAAGTATAAAAAATATTAAAAAGACAACGTCGTCCTGTAGAATTCATATCAAGTGAAGACCTTGAAATATCAGAGTAGCCTTCCAGAGTCTTTAACAAAAAAAATTAAAGATCCTCTGCCCATTGCCACTTTAGGTTTTGAGAGTATCTTTGCTTAATGATTCTACTCCCTGCAATCAAGGAAACACTTTTTTGATGTCTTGAAAAGGTAGCAAAATACTGTAGTTTTTGACTGAGAACACCCTCATCATCCATATGATTGAGAAGAATCACCATTAATATGCATATTTGTAATTTTTTTTTTCTTGTAATTTTTCGAGTAAGCTTTAGGGCCATTAGCTCACTAAAAATGTTAGTAGTTGATCCAAGAGGTAATTGTAGTTTTCAATGCCATCTTAATGGATACCTGCTTAGCTTCCTGGGTGTTAATTTGGACATTCTGACTGTCAAACACTAATCACAGTGGTCTAATTTTGTTTGATGCAAGAATTTTTTCTTATGCTTTATACATGATGCAGAAATAAAAATATTTAAATAACCAAACTACTTAAATTTCAATAATTTAAGAAGTTGATTACCAATTCAGCTTCATGGGTGTTAATATTTATTATTGTGATTTACTAATGGCATTGCACTGATTTTGTTTGACGGAGTGAGGATCTTTGCCCCCATTAGTTGGTCATAAAGTAAAAATATATTTATTTAAAAATACTTTAATTTCAATGATGTAAAGATGTAAGTTGGTTGAAGAGAGTTACCTTCAGTGTCCTAGAGGCCCAAATTTATAGTTGAGTCATTAACAAGTACATTGACATTGAAATTATCAAACACAGTGGATACATAATCATGTAACATAGTTATATAAACCAATTAGACAATGCCAACATTAAAAGAAAATACCATGACAAATGTATATATACATAGGCTTCTTCTGTTCAATAATACTATAATACAATCTTCTGAGATTTAAATCCAATATATTGTGTGTGATTTAGGTGGAATTGAGGAAGGCACATTTAGCGATGGCCTTCAAAAATTACCATAGCATCTACACACAACTATACAGGGAGACAACATACATCTCAGACAACCATTTACAAGTACTACATGTATATTTTGAATCAAAAAAGTATCCGGACAACTTGGGTCACATGCCCAACATGTTCATCTATTAAATTCTACATGTAAAAATAACACATGCAAAGTAGAGCATCAAAACAAATACTTCCTCATACTGTGTGATACTTCTGTCATATTCAACAACTTCACGAAGGACATCAACTTCAATCATTGTTGAATATGGGTGCTTTTTTAAGCCACAAACGATTTTGATAGCTACAAGACCTTTCGTTTTTCAGTACCGGCCATCCAAAACTTTCCCAAATCTACCGGAAAATATTGGTCATACTCCCATCAAAACAAAATTCATCAGATACATGATTTATAACAAGAAAAATCCAACATACAATGTCTCCTAGATCCTTACCTTGCCCCATTTCACTGAGTATTTTATCTGCAAAGCATAAAGAAGAAGGAATATGGGAAAAATACATCAAGGAAAGGGATTATTTGTAAACTAGGTTGTGTTATCAAATAGTAAACCCAAAAACACTTGTTGAGATCGCAAAATGACATTTATGAAAAACCCATCAGAAATAAAATAAATAATATTGAGGTGAAATATATGTTATTACATTGTGGCGTGAAATGCTCTCCAAGTTCAAACATATAATGTCCATCCTCTTCATCACTATGCCAGGGTGGGTAGGCATTGTGGGAGCTCCCTATTTTAAATTTTAGTTGCATATGAAGGTCGACTATGATCTGAGAATGAAATGGAAGGTTCTATGCCTATTGACAAAGAAAATTTGACTTCCCCTTCTCCATTTTTATTCCCGTTCCCAACATATTTCACACTAAATACTTGCAAATCCTAGGCCTACACACAACTATTCATTTATAAAAAACCCTCTAACTGTGTTTATTATTATGAAACCCTAAATCCATATGTACAAGAAATTCAAAAAATCTCACAACAATCAGAAGGGCAGGAGGAATCCCTGTGCTCTGAGTGATATAATGTAGATCTATGCAATTATCTCCAAGTTCAAACATGTAATGTCTATCCTTGTCATCACTACGCCATTTGGGGGACTCATTGCGGGAGTTCCCTACTTTAAATTTCATATTTGAAGATGAAGGCAGACGAAATGGAAGGTTATGCCCCCCGACAAAGCGAATTTGACTTATCCTTATATATTTTTATTCTCGTACCCAACATCTTACATAGTAAATACTTGCAAATTTTGGACCTACACATAACCATTCATTTATACAAAATCCTCTAACTATGTTTATTGTTATGATACCATAAATCTATATGTTCATGAAATTGAAAAAATATCACAGCAATATAAAAGACATGAGGAATCCTTGTGCTATGGGATATATCTATGAGGAAAAGGGTT
>CM076572.1:1447639701-1447738978 GCA_034641835.2 Pinus albicaulis | reverse complement strand
GGAAGAAACACTAGTTGAGGAAGAAAGTGAAGAAGACAAAATAAACAAAATTATGAAAGACCTTGAGAAAAACTTTGACTTAGAATCTTTTTCACAAGTGCAGGTACCTCACATTGGCACTTCTTCAGCAGGATATCTACAACAGGGATTACAGGAAGGCAGTTCATCAATTGCAGCAGAGTCAAAAGGCAAAGGAAAGGAACCTGAAATACAGGTCATTGAAACTTTTATTATGGCAGAGAAACCTCAAACCTCCAGGGCACCTGATCAATCACAAGTTTCCCCCACTCAAGTAAATCATCCTGAAGTTTCAGAATTACAAACTCCATCCAATATGGAAATAGGAAAGAAAAGGCAGGTTCCAGATACTACTCCTCCCAAAGAGTCCTCAGAGATACATCAAGCCAAAAAACAGAAACCAGATCCACTTCCAGATGTGGAAATCATTGATGAAATGTTTGATGATGGAAGGGAAGATAGTCAACTAACTGGCATAGTTAGTGAAACAAACATAGGCAACAAAGGAAAAGCATTGCAAAAGCAGTTGAGTACTGAAGTATCTTCTTTTAAGCCACCAAAAACAGATACAGGTGATATAAAAAGAACTTTCATTAATATAATGGCAAAGAATGATCCATTGAGAATTAAGGTTTATGATCAATATCTGAAAATGGCTCCACATAATCAGGAAAGGTTAATGTCAGCATTTGACATTTCACAAGGAAAAATGATGATGAGCCACTTCAAGTCCAAGCTGCCAAAACCCATGACAGCAGCTGATTATATTAGGACCAATTTTGAGGTCCTGGCTAAAGACATTCATCCCTTGGACCAGATAGAGCTGCATAAACAAACTGGGGAAATGGTGTATTCCACTCTTACTGATAAGGCCATGGCAGCCTTAAGGTTGCAAGATTCTTTAAATAACACAAGCACCCAATTGCAAGTTTAAAAAGCCTCTTCTCAAGCCAAAGATAATAGAATAAAGTCTCTGGAAGACATAATTATTAGTTTGGGTCAAAACCCCAAAGATATCAAAAGAATTGAGGCACTAATCAAAAAGAAAGATGATGATATTGCTGCCCTAAGAAAGCAGCTGAAATTACCAGCCTCAAGACATCCCCAGACCCAAGAAGTTTTGAAGGAGAATTCGCAGGAAGAGATAATGGAGTTGCTCTTAAAAATGACTGAGCAACTAAGTGAAACAGAGAAAGAATTGGAACAAGCTTTACAAGAGAAGGAAGCTATCATGCAGGCATCAATCACAGAAGCTACTACAACTACGGGTACTACAACAACAGATCAACAAACAGAGCCAGCGCAGGTAAACACTTCTGGTTTGAGTTCTGATGAATTGGTAAAACAAATGGAAAGTCTAAAACTCAGAGTCACAGAATTTCAAACCACAAAATTGTAGTTAGAAAATTTGGAGCAGAAATATGATACGTCTAAAAAGACCGTTGCTGATAACACCAGGGAAATTAAAAGATTGGAAAGATTGGTTAAGGCTTTAGAAAAAGATCTTTCATTAGAGAAGCCTTTGAGGGAAATAAATAAAATTCTTTGGGATAATATAATTGAGTTAATAAAAAGTATTTGGCCCTCTGTTCAAGAATTTTTTGAACAAAATGACTTGATCAAAGTAGCTCAGGAAGAAATAAACAGAGCAAGAGATGAATTAAGGGGCAGACCTGAGCAAGCCAATCAACTTATACAGTTTTTGAACACCCGGACTAAGCAACAGCTTGCAGTATTAGGAATTGAGGACAGGACTGGCACTATTTTGGAGATAAAAAGAGTTTTTACCAAAAGAACTTTTATGCAGAATTTGGAAAGGAAGTGCTAAGATATTCTGGCAGAAATTAATGCTTTCAAAGGAAAATTTCAGGTTTTATTGGACAGTGGGTTACCCAGTCCTATGCTCTCAGAGGACCAGATAATGGACCTGGAAACCTATGTTAAGAAAATAGATATCCATGCTCATAATACAACTGCTCATTCTATCAGTTTGCCAGAAGCAACGTTGCCAACAGGAAGAAATCTCTATGACAAGTTGAAGAATTTATTTCATCTTGAGCATGAATTAAAGTATTTGTTCCCTAGTCAGCCCACTTTTTACAGGTACACAGAGGCCGATGAGACATTGAGAAAACTTAAAAGAACTATAATAGCAGAAGATCAATGGTGGAATGACTTATTGGAAATTCTATGAAATTTATCTTCATGTTGAGAATTTTATCTTTTTACTATCACGTAAAAAATAAATAAGGAGCACAGGTTAAAGAGTAGCAGTGGAACAGGTTAAAGAGTATCCGTAGAAACAAAGAGTATCAGACAAGCAAAGGAATTACTCAAAGAGACAGCATCGAGCCCTATTATAGCACCTGCCTCCAGCACATCCGCAAAATGAGGAAACAGCACATCAGCAGTTACTTGTTATTCTATCTGCGAGACCATTTGTCTCCTTTTTATTTGTAAATTACTCCTTAGTCACCCTAGATTATTGGCTAGGTTAGTGTGAGATATTTTCAATTATTTTTTGTATAAATAAACCCTCAAAGAGAGTATTGAGGGTGGATTCTAATACTTGGCTGTGACATTGATGTTTTTGGAATAAAAAGTGTTTTGGAGAAATTTATTTGTGGCTTACTGGATGACAATTTGAAGCTCAGGACTTTTTGCAGGATTCATGTGTCGGACTGCAGTTCAATAAGTTTTTCTATCCTATGTTTTAAGTTTTATATCTGTTTATAATATCATTATGTCCATTTCTGAATAATTTACATAAAGGATTGAATCAGAATTTACTTAATTGTACTCCGATTTCAGATGTGATTATTCTTAATGTTTTCCTCTAAATTGGTTATAAGCACGAATTCTTAAATGCTCTTGCTTTGCTAATTTAAACATTCTTGATTACTATAATAAAGAATTATTCATTGCTCTTTGTTTGTAGTCATTTCATTTCTTTCTTTTGAACATGGTGAAAGATTCTTAGCTGCCTTTCATCCCTTCAAAATCATCCCATCCACTTTAAATTTTAAGGATTGTTCTCTATCTGGCTATCTTGCCCTGCAAAGCCATCTTGTGTGTAGAATAGAAATCCAGTAAAGCCATCCTTTGACTCCATAGCCCAATGGACTGAAAATCTTCAACCTTGCCCCTAGTTTGTAGATTCCACCATTTTCAAACAAACTCTTGGATCTATAACTAGCCTAAAACCTTCTAAGAACAAATATAAATCATAAAGAGAGAGCCCTCTCTAGATGCATATTGGCTAGATTCTGCATCTGAAGGTTGGTTTGTGGTTACCTCGGGTATACTTTCCTTTTCCACAACTTCAAGGAAAACCTGAGTGATAACATAGTGGCGACTCCACTGGGGACCTGAATCATTTTTATTTGTTAATATTGTTCACTTATAAGCTATAGACAGAGTCTGAAGATCAGCCAGGTAGCCTTTGAAATTGCTTTTGCTCTGCAATTGCAAAAGTAAATAAATGTTGCTTCAGTCAATATCTGATTTAGCTTATATACTGAACCTTAGTTTCAAAATGTTTAATCAGACTCTCTAGTTCAATAAAACTTTGAGAAAATTTTAATCACAAATCATTATTTCTTGAAGTATTTATAGAAGTTGTATTTATTTTTCAATTAAAACCAAAAATCCAAAAACACTTAGTCTAGGAAAACTGGCTTCAGAAAGGATTCGTCATACTAGGTCAAATCCTGATCCCAATCCACCAACGATATTTAAAAATCCAAATCTGATTCCTAGGATTCTTAGAAGACCAGGAAGTCAAGAAAGTTTTGAAAGAGGAAGTCAAGAGAGTTCTGGAAGTTCCAGACCTCTTTCTAGATCACAGTCTTGCCCTGTCAAGATAATATATTTTGACGAAATCCCTTTTGATGAACGATTTGAAACATCCTTATTTGTAAATTTTTCTGAAACTGAATTATCCAGATTAGTTCCAGATCCATTTTTTTTTGAAGATTTACAATTCAGATTTGTTTCATATCACCTTGACCGACAGAGACTCCATTCAATCTGAACAAACCTTTGAAGAAAATTCAAACATCTCTGTAATTACCGAAGCTTCCCCAAGTTCAGTTACTTTTTCTCAAGCTCTTCAAACACCTGTTAATCCTTCTACTCCTCCATCCCCTCCTACCAGACCATCAACTCCCGTTACCCCACTATATCTTCCAATGGCCAATCGATATGCCCCTTTAAGGTTGCCCAACAACCCTGTTTCCTTGCCTCAGGATTATCAGAGTAAGATCACACCTTTTGATGGATCAGGTACTTATACAGCTCAACAACATACCAAAAGGATGACTGATTACTTTGAGTTATATGAAATTGACACTGATGATGTCCGAATGAGAATTTTTGTTCAGAGTCTTACTGGAGAAGTTAGGACATGGTTTAGGGCCCTTGCTCCAAATAGTATTGCTGATTTACCAGCTTTGTATAGGGAATTTTTGAATAGATGGGAGAAGAAGAAAGATCCTCTTCAGATCTTGTCAAAATTCAAAAAATTAAGAAGAAGACCTAACGAAACAGTACAAGATTACATCATTAGATTCAATGAAGCATATAACGTTGTTCCCCAGAACCTCAGACCCCCACCTGACTCTGTATTGGTTAAATTTCCAGATGGTTTTGACTCTAACATAGCTTATTCACTCAGGGAAAGAGCTCCCCAAACATTAGAGGAAATGCAAAGCATAGTGGTTAGTGTGGAAGCAAATCTGATAGAAAAACGAGCCAGAGCTAGGGCAGAAAGAAGAATGCCTCTAAATGAAGAACCTTTAGCTTTTGAAAAGAAGCTGGATGCAATCATTAAAGGTATGGAAAGATTAGGAGATAGAGTGGAAACAATCGAAAGAAAATCTACTGGTGATAATATTGTAAGAAACCCAAACTTTAGAAGAAATCAGAACCAAAATATTGGAAAGAATGTCCCTGACCAAAACATTAGGCCACCTTTCCAAGAAAACTTTGTTGAAGGTTCAAATTCTGAAGAACCTACAGAAGATGTAGAAATAAACAATGTAACTGATGACAAAAATGAACCAGAATTTTTCCTATCCCAGGATGATCAAGAGAATCACATCCTTGAAACATTCCAAACTCATTCAGGTGAAACTTTTGATTTTAAGGAAGGCTATGACACAGCAATTTATGAGGTTCATAAACAGTACAATTTAAGAAGCAGATGGATTTATGTGCCAGAGAATAGAAAACAGAAAACTGCAAAACAAAATGTCAAAGGTAAAGTTAACATCCCTCCTGTACAAATTCTGTCTAAGACAACTCCTAACCCTTCAAACCCAATAATTGAAGATGTGTCTGACAACCAACCAAACAATAAACAACAATCTAATACTTTTCCTCCTGTAAGAAATGTAGAAGAAACAGTAGAAATTAGTTCAGAAACACCTTCAAATCAAAATTTCACTCACGAAAAAGAGAAAAGCGTTAAAGACCCAAAAAATAGAGAAAACACAACTGTGCAAAACACTAAAACTCAAACAGAAAAACCTTTCAATCTAGAGGTTGAAATAGGCAAACTAAAGATAGTTGTTCCTTTATCAGAATTGGCTAAACATGATGTCTATAGAAGTAAAATTAGCAAATCCCTAAACATTAACATTACTGGATTGGATGATTCAGTAAATATTCTTGATGATCAACCCAAACTCCTTTTTGGCCCCGAGGTAAATGGCAAACCACAAAGTGGAGGAACTCCTCCATTTTATGTAAGCCTGAATATTCATGAGAAGATACTCCACAATGCTATGTTGGATTCTGGAGCATCCCACAATTTGATGCCCAAAGCCGTGATGGAAAGATTAAATCTAGACATTACCAGACTGTACAAAGATTTGTTTTCTTTTGATTCTAGTCAGGTAAAATGTTTATGTTTGATTAAAGATTTGTGTGTTACTTTGGTGCAATATCCTGCTAAGTCTGTTTTAATGGATATAGTAGTGGCTGATATCCCCCCTAAATATGGTATGTTGTTGTCTAGATCCTGGGGTGCTAAACTTGGAGGATCTATTCAACTGGACATGTCATATGCCACTATTTCAGTTTTTGGTCAACCTAAAAGACTTTACAGAGAGACATTGATGAAATATTTAGTCAGTAGCCATGAGAAGCCTGAAAACTTCCCTGTCTATTCTATACATTCTGATATGGACTCTTTTATTTTATACAATGTTGAATTGGATCTTCCCACTGAAATAGAAGCTCCAGAATTGGAAACTACAAACAAAAATATAAACAAAACTACTGTGAAGATTGAAGAAATTTCTGAAAACAAGGAAACACCATATGATCAAGAAATATCAGAAAAAACTAAACAACTAGCTCCTATCAAGAAACATTTTAAAACAATTGATGGAGATTATGAACATGAAATTCTGTGGCATTTAGAATTTGATGGCTCAGTGAATAAATTAGGAGCAGGAGCTGGTGTTTGGTTACATAATGTTGAGAATAATCATGCTGAAGGTCATGCTTATAGGTTGAATTTCAAATGCACTAACAACATGGCAGAGTACGAAGCTCTTTTATTAGGGCTTAAACATGTCAAGAAGTTAGGAGCTATCAGAGTATCAATCATAGAAGATTCCAAGCTAATTATTCAACAAATTAAAGGAGAATGTTCAACAAAAGACATGAGATTGAAACAATACAGAGAAACAGTTGTGGAAATTCTTAACACCTTTCTACAAGCTCAACTTGCCAAGATTCCCAGGAAACAAAATTTGCATGCTCACAGTCTCGTAATGTTTGCTAGTACATGTAAATTACCTTTTGATCCTAATCATCAGTTTTCAGCTGAGATTAGACATAGGCCTGCTATACCAGATAATCTTTTGAATTGGCAAGTATTTGTAAATAATAATCAAATCAATAGTTTTTTGACACTTCAAAATGAGTTTTCTAACTGTAATATAGATGAGGACATAACAATTAGTGAATCTAATCAAGAAAAAGAACAAAAAATAGATATTTCAAGAGAGAATGCAATTCATATGCTGCACCCAACCACATTCACAGAAAAAGACATGCAGGATTTGAAAAACATGGAATCTGATGAGATCATAGAAGATGAAACTGAAATCATCAATTTGAAAGACAATCATTTGCCCAAAGGCTTAACTCCTTTGGAAGATCTCTTTGATTCAAATGACATTCCATTCAGACCTAAAATGGAACCTGTTAAGGCTGATATTGAAGAGTGTAACTTAGGAACCCCAGAAAATCCCAAAATGGTTAAATTATCCAAATCTCTACCAGAAGATCAAAAGGTTAAATATGTTGAACTCTTAAAGGAATTCCAGGACGTTTTTGCCTGGAGTTATGAAGACCTTAAAGCATATGATACATCCATAATTCAACACACTATACCTTTGAAACCAGATCAGAAACCTTTTAAACAAAAAATTAGAAGGATTAATCCTGTTTTACTACCTTCAATTGAAAAAGAAATTAAAAAGATGTTTGAAGCAGGGATTATAGCTCCTATTAGGTTCTCTGAATGGGTTTCGAATCTAGTACCAACAAGGAAGAAGACTGGAGAAATTAGATTGTGTGTCGATTTGAGAAATTTGAATAAAGTTTCTTTAAAAGATAACTATCATTTACCTAAAATGGACCATATTCCACAGAGGGTAGTGGGATCTTCTAGGATATCTCTTCTGGATGGATTTTCAGGGTATAACCAAATTCTGGTTCATCCTGATGATCAAGATAAAACAACATTTACAACACCATGGGGTACTTTTAAATATGTCAAGATGCCATTTGGACTCAAGAATGCAGGAGCTACATTTCAGAGAGCAATGGATATTGCTTTTGCTAAAGAGATACATGATTTTCTGGTAATTTATCTAGATGATTTAACATTTTTTTCCAAAACAGATCAGCAACATTTAGATCATCCATGGCAAGTGTTTATAAAGTGCAGAAAATATGGCATTTCTTTAAACCCTAAAAAGTCATTGTTTGGTTTGGAAGAAGGAAAGCTCTTAGGTCACATTATTTCTAAAGATGGCATTAGGATTGATCCAGAAAGAATACAAGCAATTTTGCAGATACCTCATCCCAGAAACATAAAAGAATTGCAAGCCTTCATAGGAAAGATTAATTTCTTGAGAAGATTTATTTCTAGCTTAGCGGAATTACTTAGATTGCTTACTAACATGCTTAAAAAAGATGCAAGCATTGACTGGACTGTAGAAGCCAAGCAATCATTTGAGGAAATTAAAATGGCTTTAACTAGGACATCATTTCTTACCAGTCCAAAGTTTGATAGAGATTTCATTATTTTTTCATTTGCTTCTGAACATACAATTGCAGTTGTTTTACTACAAAAAGATGATCAGGGATGTGAAAAACCAATTGCCTTTTTTAGTAAAGCACTTAGAGATGCATCTTTGAAATACAATATCATGGAGAAACGGGCTTTTGCATTGGTAAAAGCAATTAAAGATTTCAGAGTTTACATATTATATTCTCATGTGATAGCTTATGTGCCTAATGCTGTAGTTAAAGACATCTTGACTCAAGATGGAATTGAAGGCAAAAGAGGTAAGTGGATAGCTACCATTTTAGAATATGATATTGAAATTAAACCAACAAAACTCATAAAAGGTCAAGGTTTGGCTCAACTCATGACTGAAACTAATTGCCAAGCTTTAGACATTAACGAACTGGATGATGAACAGGAGATGGCGACTCCACAGATCAGTCAAGCTTTCTTAGATTCACCCTGGTACACTGATATCATTCATGTTTTATTAAACCTGCAAGCTCCTCCAGGGTTGTCCAGAACGAAAAGAAGATTTTTGAAAATGACATCTTTGAAATATTGTATTTTAGATAGCACTCTATTTTGGAAAAATCATGAAGGGATCTTATTGAATTGTCTATTGAAAGATGAAGCTGATAAAATTCTTAATGAACTTCATGCAGGGGATTGTGGTGGACATCTATACTGGAAATCAACTACAGACAAAATTTTAAGGGCTGGTTTTTATTGGCCAACCTTATTTTCTGATGTTAAGAAATTTGTAACAACTTGTCATAAGTGTTAGATCTTTGAGGGTAAAAGAAAGTTGTTACCTTTACCATTAAGACCAATTTCCACAGAAAGACCCTTTCAACAATGGGGATTAGATTTTATTGGAGAAATTCATCCCTCTTCCTCTGGGCAACACAGATGGATTTTAACTGCCACAAATTACTTTACCAAATGGATTGAAGCTATCCCATGCAGACAAGCCAATGATTCTGTAATTATAGGGTTTTTAGAAACCAACATACTTTCCAGATTTGGTTGTCCAGAAAAAATCATAACAGATAATGCTGCTGCATTTAAATCAAAGAAAATGATTAGTTTCTGTAATAAATATCATATTACTTTAGGCCATTCGACAGCCTATTACCCTCAGGGTAATGGACTGGCAGAATCTTCCAATAAAAGTCTTATTAATATCATTAAAAAGTTACTGGAAGAAAACAAAAAGAATTGGCACAAGAAACTGACCAATGCATTGTGGGCAGACAGACTTACAACTAAGAAATCAATTGGGACTAGTCCATATGAATTAGTTTATGGCATTGAAGCAAGATTCCCGTCATCTTTAGGAATTCCTGTTATGAAATTACTTCAGGAAGCTCAAGTGGAACCAAATGATATTCAAAGGAGAATTAACCAAACAATTCACTTGCAGCAAACCAGAGAAGAAGTGTATCAACGATCCCAAGTCTTGCAGGAAAAGTTAAAGAAAATGTTTGATAAAAGGACTAAAGCAGAAGATTTTCAACTAGGTGATAAAGTCCTAATATGGGATTCTAGAAGAGAAGAAAAAGGGAAACATGGGAAATTTGATTTCTTGTGGAAAGGGCCTTATATCATTCATGCCTTGCAGGGAAACAACACATACTTTTTGAAGAATTTGGACAATTCAGAAGCTGAGGAAGGACCAGTCAATGGTCGAATGCTGAAGCATTATTTTGATCCTATTTACTAGGATTTTTTGATTTTTCTAACTTGTACATAATATATCCTTTTTTAATGCAGTTTTGATTGGATGGTGACTTCTTGGAGTTGAAGCCCGAAGCGAAGGCCCTAAGCTTCAAAACTTCCACTATTATATATACAAATAAAGCTACCAAAAGAAGGAGATTACATGGTTTAGTTTGAAGACATTTTGAGGCATCTGATCTGCTGTTCTTGACTTTTCACAAGAAAAAGCCATCCCCAAGTGAAGCCAGTGTTAGACTCCTATACCAATAGGTGTCATTTTTCATGATTGTCTTGATTGAACTATGGAATATGTTCAAACCTTTTTCTTAAGCAAAGGTGTTCCATATTCTTGAAAAACCAAAAAATAAAAAAATAAAAAAAAATGTAAAGAGGGTATACCCTAAAAGAAAAATCAAAGGGTAAGAAAAATAAATTGGTCAAAAAAAAAAAAATGAAGAAATGAACCCCAAGGAAAAAATAGACCAAGGAAAGTGTGCAAATCCAAATGCCACTACTATTTTATTTTTGTAATAAAGCAATTGTGTGCAGCTTGTCAAACTTTTGCCACAATTTATGAAGAGTCAAACTGTTTAAACTTGACTCATTCATTTTTCAATTTCATGTTGTAGAATAGAGAATAAATATCTGACCAAATAGTTTAATCTTGGCAGATAAGTAGATAGGTAGAGTTAATAAAAGGTGCTCAATAGTTTAATCTGAGCCCTTGGATGTAATAAGGGTAGAAATAGATAGATTTATCATGTAAAAAGAAAAAGAAGATAGCTACTAGAAGAAGGAGATTACATGGTTTAGTTTGAAGACATTTTGAGGCAACTGACCTGCTGTTCTTGACTTTTCACAAGGAAAAGCCATCCCCAAGTGGAGCAAGTGTTAGACTCCTATACCAATAGGTGTCATTTTTCATGATTGTCTTGATTGAACTATGGAATATGTTCAAACTTTTTTCTTGAGCAAAGGTGTTCCATATTCTTGAAAATGCAAAAAATCAAAAAATTTAAAAAATGTAAAGAGGGTATACCCTAAAAGAAAAATCAAAGGGTAAGAAAAATAAATTGGTCAAGAAAATGAAAGAAATGAACCCCAAGCAAAAAATAGACCAAGGAAAGTGTGCAAATCCAAATTCCACTACTATTTCATTTTTGTAATAAAGCAATTGTGTGCAGCTTGTCAAACTTTTGCCACAATTTATGAAGAGTCAAACTGTTTAAACTTGACTCATTCATGTTTCAATTTCATGTTGTAGAATAGAGAATAAATATGTGACCAAACAGTTTAATCTTGGCAGATAAGTAGATAGGTAGAGTGAATAAAAGGTGCTCAACAGTTTAATCTGAGCCCTTGGATGTAATAAGGGTAGAATTAGATAGATTTTCATTGTAAAAAGAAAAAGAAGATTGATAAGGGTTTGCCAGTCTAAGTGCACCCTAATAAAGAAGAGAAAATGGTAGTGTAAAGTAGATAGGGTAGGTAGATGGTGTTGCAAAGTTTCATATGATGAATGATGGTGCTCAATGTGTTTTCCTTTACTTTCATCACAGGTACTGAAACAAGAAATGCACTGGAAAATTCAAAGAAAACAAAGTCAAAATCATTAACTTCCCACATCACTTTTTCCCTAAAAAGTTTTACTAATTTCCCCAAAGTACTAAGGTATTTGAAGATTAGAAGGGCTCAAGGCATTTCCTTGACTTTTGGAGGGACCGGACCCTCGGCCTAATGATCAAAAAGACCTAAGTACTTGAGATCATTCGTCATTATAATCATTCACTTTTTACCTTTTCCTAAGTAAAATCCTATTTTAATTAGGAAAATCATGTAAAGTTCCACAATAATCCCTCAAAATCACTTACTATTCTATGTTGAAGTGTTGAAATTAAGATAATGTGATTTACTTCAGAAATCTTCACTTTCTTAGATGTGCAAAGTACTTTGAGTTGTCCTTGTCCCTTTGTCATATTAACATTTAACTCTATTTACTAAATCCCTAGTGAAAATGCCTTATCCTAAGTATATAACTCCTTTTACATAAATATCCAAAAAACCCATCTTATTATAAAGTTTAACCAAAGTATTTATTTCCCAATTAATTATTAAAAACCCACATCATGTGCCCTTTGGTTAAATATATCATTATATAATAGTCCCGCCCCTTATGGTAATTTAATTGATTTAATTTATTACCATATAATAAGAAATATCGAAAAAACATTTAAACATATAATTTTATATGTTTGAAAGAAAAATGAATAATGCCGAAGTTTTAATCTAAACTAAAAACTTCGAAAAACCCCCATGCCATCGTGGCCCATCCACTTGGCATTTTAAAAATCCCACTCGACACTTTAACCATAGTCGAAACCCTGCCGCAACCCCAATTGTCATATAACCATGGGATTAATTAATTAACTGGATTAATTAATAACCAACTTTTCCGCCTATCAAAGCACCCCCGGGATGATTAGTTAAACACTAATTACATCGGGCCCGCAGGTTAACTTCCCCGTCACCTTCCCGTCTTGATAACCGTTGGATCATACGCCTGCAGATCAACGCTCCACAGCGATTCCGCTAGCCGTCCCTCGACAGAACTTTAACGCGCGGGGGCACGGTGGTTTTGAAACCATCCTCCGACCACGTGTCACTCCCCACATGGAATCGTTGCCCTTGCGTTTAATACCACCATTGCCCATAAGCGGTGTGGGAATTACCGCTTACCGCCCGACCCATGCCACATTTCATCCCGTACCATAATGACATCATTCCTCGATAAAATAAAAATCCCCTTTTGACTTTGGAAATAAAACAAAATTCGTGTTTTTTCAGTCATTTTCATTGCTGAAAGCGACTGCGCCTCCCACTGCGAAATTCAAAATTTCACTAAAAATTACTGTTCTATCCAATTTCGTTCGAGAATTCCGCTGGACTAGTGTTCGAGCATCTTCTTGCCACCACTTGATACCTGTTAAATCCCAGTTTGCCTCCGAAAACAAGTATTTATTCTATTGCGCTCCGAACTTCAAAAGAAACTCTGTGTTCCGTGTTTTTTCACTGGATTAGTGTTAAAATCTTATCGCTAAGATCATTACCTGAGCTTTAAAACTGTGAAATTGTTCCCCCAAACCTACTACGTTGCCAATTTCCCTCATTAAAATTGAAATCGCGCCCGATCCGTGAAGAAAACCCAGAAACTGCCATTTTGAACACACAAGAACCAAAATGGAAGCCCCGGAAGCCCTGAATGTAACCCCATTGAATGCCCCCCACAGAGAATTAGAATATTTGCCCTCAGTGGATAAGGACTTCCAAATTAAAGACTTAGTGTTTGATAAAAGCCCCCTTCGAAGCTATTGTCGCTGCAGAGACGATTATTCGAAGGGATTGGATGTCATTGGGTTGTGGGAATCCAATTTCCCGAGATATCTCATCCCCTCAGTTCTTATTTTCCCAGAAATTATTCACTACTGTCATTCTAACTATGATCCAACTCAAAGAGCAGTAATGTCCCCTGACCAGAGTGTTCTGTTCCCTATCACTCCTCAGGCCATCAATGCAATGCTACATTTTGAACCTGATCAAGAGCTAACTCCCTTGTCTATGGAAGAACTGATTGAAAAGTCTAATCAACTGTCTCCAGAAAAATTGAAATGCATTTGCTAGACTTTTATGTTGCCTGAACATCAACCTAAGAGGCCACCTCCATACGGTTTTGCTTACTTTAACAAGTTGGGCAGACTTATCCTCAATATGATATCCTTTGTTATGGGTTTCAATACAAGTGAATATGTTGATGAAATAACCTTGGTATTGCTGTCTATCTTTACTCCTGGGCAACCTCTTGCAGTAAAATATGATTTTGCATCCTTCATTTCCAATAAAATCCATGACCAGTTCATGAGGCTAGATAATGAGAAAGTGTTCAAATATTCCTCAGTTATTTATCATCTCCTCATCTATTATCAATCTGAGAAGTTCCCCTTCCCTGTTAAAAAGCTTGATGCCAAGGGAAACCCTAGATCAGTTATGTTTTGGTCTGCCATAACTCATTATTCTTATGATTCTCCCTATTCTTATGCTGAGTTCATCGATCTTTTTGTATATCCTGCAACTACCTTGTTGACATGAATTCCCCCTCCAAGGCTCAGTAATGAGATTAAGAAGACTTTGCAGCTTTCAAGAACATATAAAGTTGGGGACTGGTATTTATACCAAAATCATTCAGTCATCAGAATATATGGATGTGAAGTGCATCCATTCAAGTTGCCAAAATATGTGCCCATGAGACTTTTTGCCTTGGAATATTTCAGGCAAATGAATAATTCTGATATGATTCATTTTTGTAGTGTGAAAAAGAAAGCCCAACTAAGGATCAAAAGTCAATTAGGTCCTTTCATCTGCAACTCTAGGGAGGCCGAGCGAGAAGCAGAAGATATACTACAAAGCCATTGCAAGTTCCAAAGAAGTTTCTGTTGGGTCCCTTATGATCCATTTAGTTTTATCTGTGATAAAAGAATGAAGAACAAATCTTCCCCTTATATTCACCACAGGATTCCTGATATAGAACAATATGCTAACCAAGATGAAAGGGTGGAAGAAACACTAGTTGAGGAAGAAAGTGAAGAAGACAAAATGAACAAAATTATGAAAGACCTTGAGAAAAACTTTGACTTAGAATCTTTTGCACAAGTGCAGGTACCTCACATTGGCAGTTCTTCAGCAGGAAATCTACAACAGGGATTACAGGAAAGCAGTCCATCTATTGCAGTAGAGTCAAAAGGCAAAGGAAAGGAACCTGAAATACAGGTCATTGAAACTTTTGTCATGGCAGAGAAACCTCAAACCTCCAAAGCACCAGATCAGACACATGTTTCTCCTACTCAAGTAAATCATCCTGAAGTTTCAGAGTTACAAACCCCATCTAAGATGGAAATAGGTAAGAAAAGACAGGCTCCAGATCCTACTCCTTCCAAAGAGTCCTTAGAGCTACATCAAGCCAAAAAACAGAAACCAGATCCACTTCCAGATGTGGAAATCATTGATGAAATGTTTGATGATGGAAGAGAAGATAGTCAACTGACTGGCACAGCAAGTGAAACACATACAGGCCACAAAGGAAAAGAATTGCAAAAACAGTTAAGTACTAAAGTATCTTCTTTTAAACCACCAAAAATAGATACAGGTGATATAAAAAGAACTTTCATTAATATAAAGACAAAGAATGATCCATTGAGAATGAAGGTTTATGATCAATATCTGAAAATGGCTCCACATAATCAGGAAAGGTTAATGTCAGCATTTGACATTTCACAAGGCAAAATGATGATGAGCCACTTCAAGTCCAAGGTGCCAAAACCCATGACAGCAGCTGATTATATTAGGACCAATTTTGAGGTCCTGGCTAAAGACATTCATCCCTTGGACCAGATAGAGCTGCAAAAAAAACTGGGGAAATGGTGTATTCCACTCTTACTGATAAGGCCATGGCAGCCTTAAGGCTACAAGATTCTTTAAATAACACAAGCACCCAATTGCAAGTTGAAAAGGCCTATTCGCAGGCCAAAGATAACAGAATAAAGTCTCTGGAAGAAATAATTATTAGTTTGGGTCACAACCCCAAAGATATCAAAAACATTGAGGCACTAATCAAAAAGAAAGATGATGATATTGCTGCACTAAGAAAGCAGCTGAAATTACCAGCCTCAAGACATCCCCAGACCCAAGAAGTTTTGAAGGAGAATTCGCAGGAAGAGATAATGGCGTTGCGCTTAAAAATTACTGAGCAACTGAGTGAAACAGAGAAAGAATTAGAACAATATTTACAAGAGAAGGAAGCTATCATGCAAGCATCAATCACAGAAGCTACTACAACTACAGGTACTACAACAACAGATCAACAAACAGAATCAACACAGGTAGACACTTTTGGTTTAAGTTCTGATGAATTGGTAAAACAAATGGAAAGTTTAAAACTCAGGGTCACAGAACTTAAAACCATAAAATTGCAGTTAGAAAACTTGGAGCAGAAATATGATATGTCCAAAAGAAATGTTGCAGATAATACCAGGGAAATTAAAAGATTGGAAAAATTGGTTAAGGCTTTAGAAAAAGATCTTTCATTAGAAAAGCCTTTGAGAGAAATAAATGAAATTCTTTGGACTAATATAATTGATTCAATAAAAAGTATTTGGACTTTTGTTCAAACAATCTTTGAACAAAATGACTTGATCAAAGTAGCTCAGGAAGAAATAGCCAAAACAAGAGATGAATTAAAGAGCAGACCTGAGCAAGCCAGTCAACTTATACAGTTTCTGAACACACGGACTAAGCAACAGCTTTCAAAGTTAGGAATTGATGACAGGATAGGCACTATCTTAGAAATAAAAAGAGTTTTTACCAAAACAACTCTTATGCAGAATTTGGAAAGGAAGTGCTCGACATGCAAGAAGAAATCAATGCTTTTAAAGGGAAATTTCAGGTTTTATTAGACAATGGGTTACCTAGTCCTATGCTAGCAGGTGACAAGATAATGGACCTGGAAACCTATGTTACTGAAATAGACATACATGCTCATAACACAACTGTTATTTCTATCAATGCATCACAAGAAACATTGCCAACAGGGAGGAATCTTTATGATAGATTTAAGAATTTGTTTCATCTGGAGCATGAAATAAAGTATTTGTTCCCTAGTCAGCCCACTTTTTACAGATACACAGAGGCCGATGAGACATTGAGAAAACTTAAAAGAACCGTAATAGCAGAAGATCAATGGTGGGAAGACTTATTGGAAATTTTGTAAAATTTATCTTCAGACAGAGAATTTGATCTTTTTACCATCATGTAAAGAATAAATAAGGAGCACAGGTTAAAGAGTATCAGTTGAACAGGTTAAAGAGTATCCGTAGAAACAAAGAGTATCAGACAAGCAAAGGAATTACTCAAAGGGACAGCATCAAGCCCTATTATAGCACCTGCCTCCAGCACATCCACAAAGGAAGGAAACATCACATCAGCAGTTACTTGTTATTCTGTCTACGAGACCATTTGTCTCCTTTTTATTGTAAATCACTCATTAGTCACCCTAGATTATTGGCTAGGTTAGTGTGAGATATTTTCAATCATTTTTTGTATAAATAAACCCTCAAAGAGAGTGTTGAGGGTGGATTCTAATACTTGGCTATGACATTGATGTTTTTGGAATAAAAAGTGTTTTGGAGAAATTTATTTGTGGCTTACTGGATGACAATTTGAAGCTCAGAACTTTTTGCAGGATTCATGTGTCGGACTGCAGTTCAATAAGTCTTTCTATCCTATGTTTTAAGTTTTATATCTGTTTATAATATCATTATGTCCATTTCTGAATAATTTACATAAAGGATTGAATCAGAATTTACTTAATTGTACTCTGATTTCAGATGTGATTATTCTTAATGTTTTCCTCTAAATTGGTTATAAGCACGAATTCTTAAATGCTCTTGCTTTGCCAATTTAAACATTCTTGATTACTATAATAAAGAATTCTTCATTGATCTTTGTTTGTAGTCATCTCATTTCTTTCTTTTGAACATGGTGAAAGATTCTTAGCTGCTTTTCATCCCTTCAAAATCATCCCATCCACTTTAAATTTTAAGGATTGTTCTCTGTCTGGCTATCTTGCCCTGCAAAGCTACCTTATGTGTAGAATAGAAATCCAGTAAAGCCATCCTTTGACTCCATAGCCCAATGGACTAAAAATCTTCAACCTTGCCCCTAGTTTGCGGATTCCACCATTTTCAAACAAACTCTTGGATCTATAACTAGCCTAAAAATTTCTAAGAACAAAGATAAATTATAAAGAGAGGGCCCTCTTTGGATGCAGATTGGCTAGATTCTGCATCTGAAGGTTGGTTTGTGGTTACCTCGGGTATACTTTCCTCTTCCACAACTTCAAGGAAAACCTGAGTGATAACACCCCTCTCCTTCAAAAATGTGTTGTCCTCAACACTTGAGTAGCTTCAGATGCTTCTGTATAAAATTCTTATCCTCCCATGTAGAATCTTCAATGGGTAAGTTCTTCCATTTGATGAGATACTCTGAAATTGATTGATTTCGTAGCTGTCGAGTTCTTGTTTTTGTGACTACTTCAGGTTCCAATCTGATTTCTCAATCCTCATCAAGTTCTGGAAATTTTGTTTGAATTGGAACTTTGTCCCCTATAACCTTATTTAAGCATGAAACATGGAAAACTAGATGCACTCGCGAAGAAGCAGGAAGCTCCAATTTGTATGCCATAGTACCAATCTTTTGAAACACCTTGTAAGGACCATAGTACTTTGGCGATAATTTATTATCCTTCTTAGCTTTCTTGAGGGACAGTTGCTTATATGGTTGTAGTCGTAAAAATACCCAGTCTCCTACATCAAAGCTTCTCTCGCTGCGATGTTGATCTGCTTGTTGTTATAGAAATTTAATACAAAATATGTATTGCCTGGATTCTCCTGGTCTAACATTTATATGCCACTATTAAATATAGAATAACTTCTACAAAATCTTTGCAGAATTTAAAACACAATCGCCAATAGGAATATCATGAAGAAACATCAATCACACATAACACAGATAATTTATCGGGAAAGCATAAAGCTAAAAACCCCACTCTCTTCTATTATGTATTATATCATGGATCATGAAAAAATTACATAAAAAGCTCCAATCCAAGAGCTCTCAGTACAATAGGTAACTATCTCACACTGTCATACAAAAATTGGCAAGTTCCTTAGCCAATTTACTGTCTCCAGACAGCTTGCCTCCACTGCGCAATCCCTAATGGTTAAGAACCTCTGAATGACTGATTATTTCATGCCTTGACCGCACAATACTCATAAGCACATCCAATGTGTTGTTGGAAATGTTTCCATTGATGGCAAAGGAGGTAGAAGATGTAGAAACATGAACAGTTACAAGGAGACAAAGATAGACAATGGAGGCAGCAAAGAGGAAATGAATATAAAGGAGAAAGGCAGAGGCAGAGGAAGAAAATATGGAGACAGAGCTGTTATCACAGCAGTAGAGGCAGAGGCAGAGTGACAGAAGCGACAGAGGCAGAGCCACAGCTGTTATTGCAGAGAATCAGTTGTTATTCCAAAAATATGTACATATATATATAAATTCCGAGAATCTTTTATACAGCCGGGTGTTACACATAACATAATTTACATTCCGGAATTTATATTCAAATGTGCAGTGGAATGAAATGAGATTGGATATGCTTTGAATCAGTTGGCATTCACTGTTTGAATTATGTTTGAAATTATCCCCAATTTTTAACAGAGCACTTGTATTCGATTGACATGGAGGTTGTATATATGGTAGGTGCGTTATATATATATATATATATGGTTTATATATATGCATACACCGAAGAACTGTGCGTTATATATATGGCAGAACCATAGTCAAATGCACAGTATGAATGGAGGCGGAACCATAGTCAAATGCGCAGTGTGAATGAAGCGGAACCATAGTCGTAACAAAGAATATATATAATTGAAATCGTGGAGGACCGGAACCTGGAGCATAGGGAGAAGTGGAACCAAGAGCTGAATGAACATTAACGACGGTTTAAAGTGAACGGTGTATTCATCGCACCACTATTATACGGAAGGCAGTATTCCCGAATTGGCAGCGATTCCATTGATTGATCAACGCGTGTCCTTGGATGAACAGTAAAACCACTGTTTAACGTGCGCCTTCGCGCATTAACTTTCGTAACCTGGAGCAGATCAATTGACACGAGTCGTTGATCTGGAAGAGGGCCATCGGACGGTGATCGTGCGTTGGACTTGTCTGGAGTTTAACAAAGGTGTGTGGAGGATAACCCAAGTACGCCATCGGACGGTGATCGTGCGTCGGACTTGTCTGGAGTTTAACAAAGGTGTGTGGAGGATAACCCAAGTACGGAGCACCATCGCGCATTATTGTTTGCGAATTTTGATCGAGCGATATACGTTGGATCGGGCAACGTAATACCAACCGTCGGATGGGCGTGTGGGTTAACAAAGGACGGTGTGCACTCGATTGGTCCTTTGGTCGTATTGTGGGCCTTAGGCGGACTCATATATAATGAATTTGGTTTATTAATGTTATTCGACGTATTGTAATCTTAGTATAAGGCCAGGTGAGTTATATTAAAAAGAGTTTAACCAAGGTTAATCGTATTGGCGGCATAATATAAAGTTCGAAAGTTATATATATATATATATATATATATAAGTCGGGAGCCAAAATTAAGTTCAAAAATTGTAATGATCGAAATATGAATGAATTCATATGTATGATTTTATAGCCATGGCGGAATGTTGAATTAATATCTCAATTCTCTTAATTGAGACATTAAAAATGACCAGACTTATTTGTTTGAGTTTGCCAGCGTAGAATAAGTGCAGAGTGAGATTTCCGAGTTGGAATATGATTGGAAATGAAGCTTGGGATGCATTTACACACAGTTAAGTGAAATATTGAAAAGTACTGGGAATATGGTTGATTTATTAACACTTCAGATTTAAGCATTGAAACTGCCAGCGTAGAACAAAGTAGAGATTGTGAGATTGTCCAGACTTGGGAAATGATTGGGTATGAAAGTTGAATGCAATTATGGAAAAGGAAAAGAAGAGGAAAGCATGCAGAGATGAAAGTTCGGTGAATAGGAATATGTACAGGAATGAGTTGGACAGGTGAATAAGCACAGAAAATAGGGAATATGCAGATGACAGTGAACAAAGTGTATGCAGAACAGGTTCTTAACAGCAGCAGAAAAAGACAAATCCAGTAAAGCCAAAATCCAGAAAAGGAGCTGAGTGAAATTGAAATGTGTAATTAAAAATGTGAATGTAAATGTTGTAATTATTTTTATTGTGTGTGATGCAAAGGCAAGTATCCTAAGGAAAAGACAAAATCCCACTGTAGCATGGAAAATTGTACATATTGTTATAATTTTAAAAATGAGTTGGATAAAGGAATGAGAAGATAGAAGCCAAAGAGTCATGACTGTTCACTTCAAATTCTTTGTGAAATACAAACAGTCATGTGAGGATCTCTATATATAATATCAATTTGATATGCACAAAAAAAAAAAAAAAAGGATGTAGAGAGAGCAAATACAGAGAATGCAGAATATAGAAGAATAAAGCAGAGAAGATTAAGAGAAGAAGAGCAGATACAGAACAGAGCTGATATCTGGAGTAAATCAGCAAACATTCAGTTTGATAAATTGAGGAAGTTGGAGCTTCCCTATCGAGTTGCAGCTTGATAGCTGTCAGTTGTAGCTGATTAAGGTTGAAGCCTCCTGTAGGTTGGTGCCTGCAGAAAATTGAAGGGAGTTGGTGCTTCCTTGCAAGTTGTAGCTTGCAGAATTGAGGTTGGAGCCTCCTGTAGGTTGGTGCCTGCAAAAAAACAGTGGTGAGAGGGAGTTGAAGCTTGCCTTTGCATCACAACAATAATAAGATGTGGTTTTCTCCCTTTATGGGTTTCCACTTATATCTGGTGTCTCTGTGCATGATATTTATGTATTGATCTGATATGTATCATCTGCTTAATACCTGCTGCTCTCATACTAAGTCTACTGCTATATTATACTAACACTTGCTGCTTACATTCTAAGATTACTCACACATTAAATTAGATATGAAATGAAGGTGTAAATAAGTTTAATGAAAATTTATAAAAGATCAGGAATGTGTTAAAATGATTCACCCCCCCCCCTCTCAGTTTAACTAAAGGTTCAACAATTGGTATCAGAGCCAGGTTCCTTTGTTCAAGTCTAACAACTGAAAGGATATCCTAGGTTCCCAAGATGGCTAGTAAAGAAGGATGCTCAACCAATAAATCCCCTTTCTTCATTGGTGAAAATTATGCTTTCTAGAAAATCAGAATGAGGACATACATAATGTCTCTAGGAATAGAAGTCTGGGCTGCTGTGGAATTAGGATATGCCCCAAAGGCAACTGACACAGAAAAAGAAATAAAACAAGATTTTGTGGCTAATGCAAAGGCCATGAATGCCATCCTGAATGGATTATGTGAAGCAGAATTTATTAAAGTAATGCACAAAGACACTGCCAAAGATATATGGGATACTCTTGAGAACATACATGAGGGAGACGAGAAAGTAAAGATTGCCAAACTTCAAGTCTATAGAGCCCAGTTTGAGAACTTAAAAATGAATGATGATGAAGACATTGCCAGTTTCTTTCTAAAAGCTGCAGAAATTATTAAAAATATGAAAGCTCTTGGAGAAAAAATGCCAGAAAGTATTATTGTGCAAAAGATTCTAAGATCTCTTCCATCCAGGTTTAATCCAAAGGTGTCTGCAATAGAAGAAACAGTTGATTGGGAGACCTTGACCATGAACCAGCTACTTGGAAATCTAACAACCTATGAAATGAGGCTCCCACAAAAGAAGACAAGTACGAGGGAGGCAGCTTTTAAATCGGAAAAGAAGAAAGAAGAAGAAGGAGACATATGCTCCTGCTCGGATGAAGAAGAGGCAAAATTTGTCAAGAAATTGGATAGAGGATCAGGTAAATACAAAGGTAAACTTCATTTCAAATGCTTTAACTGTGGAAGAGCTGGACACTATGCTGCTAAGTGTCCTCACAAGAAAGTAAGGAATCAGCCTCAAGAGCCAGAGAGAAATAAATCAAAGAACTGGCAGAAAAGAAAGAAGTTCAGCAGAAAATCCTTCTATGCTCAACAAGACAGTAGTACATCTGAAGATTCAGATGAATCCTCAAGTGAAGAAGGAACCTCTGAATTCTTATCGATGGCCATAGAAGAACTTGAAGGTCTCATGCTTGAAGATGAAGAAGAAGAAGGTGAAGTTGACCTTGAGGGGGAGCTAAGAAGTGATCTAGAAGAGATTGATAGACTCAAACTGAAATACAGAAAACAAAAAGACATTCTCCTAAAGTATGTACGAGAAGAACATAGTTCAGAAGTCCTTAAGCAGCTAAAGATAGAGCTTGAAGAAGCCAAGAAGATAGAGGACATGTTACTTAAGAAAATCAAAGAAAAAACTCAAGAACAAGAAAAGTTAGAAGAAGAAGTAGTATGTCTCAGAAATAAATTAGTAAATTCTCAAAGGAAAATGGTTATAAACTCTTCCCAAACAATAAGCTCTAGTAAGTTGAATGAAATTTTGGATGCTCAAAGATCCCCTATGATAAAGACTGGAATAGGATATGAAGGAGAATCAAGTAAAGGAAAATAAAAGGTTGACAGAGAGATTATTTTTTTAAAAGCAAAGAAGAATGATGAAGTAGCTCAAACAATTCCTACAAAAGAAGAAATCTGCAATAAGGAAGACACAAATTAGAAGAAACCACTAGTAGAAAAGAATGTAATAAATACTAAGACCCCTGAATATGTAAAATTTGGAAACCATCAAAGGAGGTTCTTCCCTCCAATGAAGAATACCACCTGTTATGTCTGCCACAAGTTGGGACACATTGCTACATATTGTCATGCAAGAAGGAGTAATTCAAACCAGCAAAAGATGCAAACATTGAAAAGACTACCTCAAGCAAACAAATGGAAAAGACAACCTTACATCAGGTATGCAAATAGTTTCTATGGTTACTGTTTCTATTGTAAGGAATTTGGTCATAAAATTATTGAATGTAGAAAGTATGGACAAAGATTGATGTTCAACACCTCAAGGAGGTTCATGAATCAAAGAAATTTTGTTCATACTCACAATACTGCAAAAACTATGATCAAATGCTTTATATGCAATCAAGTTGGACATATTCCTTCCAAATGTCCTCTGAAAGGATGTGATTCATCAACTCACAAAAGATACCAAACAAAAGGATGCCTCCAGTGGATAAAGAAGGAGAATAAATGTGACTTGGCCCTAACTGCTCAAGACCTGAAAAGCCAGTGGTACCTGGACAGTGGCTGCTCAAAACATATGACTGGAGACAAAAGCAAGTTTATAACTCTTGATGAAAATAAATCTGGCAATGTTACTTTTGGCAATGATAAATCAGGTCAGATCAAGGGAAAAGGCTCAGTCAGCATAGAAAATGGCAGAGGAAAGGCCCAAGATGTACTATTTGTAGATGGGCTGAAAGCAAATTTACCGAGTGTCAGTCAAATGTGTGACAAAGGTTGTGAAGTTCTTTTTAGAGCTCAAGATTGTGAAGTCAGATTAAGCACAATAGGAAAGACTCTGCTCAAAGGTGTTCGAACAGAGAGTAATGTGTACATAGTGAAAGAGAAGGATGAAGCCTGCCATCTTAGCAAACTTGAGGAGTCATGGTTATGGCATAGGAGATTGGGACATCTCAGCTTCGACCATATCATCAGACCGAGCAAGAAGAAAGCTGTCAGACATATGCCAGAAATAAAAAGGCCTTCAAATACCATATGCAAATCTTGTCAATTGGGGAAATAGACTCGCACATCCTTTAGATCTAAAGATGAGCTATCAACAAGAAGACCACTCCAGCTTGTGCACATGGACCTATGTGGACCTGCTAGAACTAAGACACCAAGTGGAGAATCCTACTTCATGCTGATAATAGATGATTTCTCCAGAATGACATGGGTTGCTTTTCTCAAGAACAAATCAGAAGCACTGGAAAAGTTTAAGACATTCAAAGCATTAGCAGAAAATCAACTGGATGCAAGCTAAAATGTATCAGATCAGATAGAGGAGGAGAATTCACAGATTATGACTTTGCAGACCTATGTAATGAACATGGAATAAAGAAACAATTTACCATTGCAGGGACACCTCAGCAGAATGGAGTAGCAGAGAGACAAAACAGATCTGTACAACAAATGGCCAGAGCTATGATGCAAGAGAATAACATTCCTCAAACCTTTTGGGCAGAAGCTGTACACACAACAGTACATATTATAAACAAAGCTCATTTAAGACCTAACAGTGACAAGACACCTTATGAGCTATGGCATGGTAAACCTGCATCAATCAAGCACTTTAGAGTCTTTGGCAGCAAGTGCTACATAAAGAATAATGATGAAAATCTGAGGAAGTTTGATGCAAGAGCAGATGAAGGAATACTCTTAGGATATGCATCCAAGAGTAAAGGATACAGATGCTACAACAAGACTCTTCGAAAAATTGTAGAAAGTATTGATGTAAGATTTGATGAAGAACTTCCAAACAAGACAAGAGATATAGATTGTAGCAGCCATCCTGAAAATCATGAAGAAGAGGACCAAGATGATGAATAAATAAGCAAAACATCATAAAATGCTAAACTGAACTCAAAAACCCCCTCAAGATACACTCAAAAGAACCATCCAGAATATCAAATCATAGGAGACAAGAGTGTCGGAGTGCAAACAAGAAGGCAGCTAACTGAACAGACAGAAGAAGTATACATAGCAATGTTATCACAAATAGAGCCAAAGAAGTTTGAAGAAGCCAGCAAGGGCAAGTATTGGGTAAAAGCAATGAATGAAGAATTGGACCAAATTGAGAAGAAAAATACTTGGGAACTAGTTCCTAGAACAATTGAGAAGAATATCATTGGTTCAAAATGGGTATTCAAAAACAAAATGAATGAGCAAGGACAAGTAATCAGGAATAAAGCCAGGTTGGTCTGCAAAGGATACTCACAAATTGAAGTACTTGGTTATGAAGAAACATTTGCCCCAGTAGCCAGAATGGAAGCTATTAGAATCTTCCTGGCATTTGCATGCTACCAAAACTTCAAGGTATATCAAATGGATGTAAAGTCTTCTTTTCTTAATGGAGATCTAGAAGAAGAAGTGTACATGGAACAACCAGAAGGCTTCTCATTGACAGACAGAGAAGACTATGTATGCATACTGAGCAAGGCCCTATATGGACTGAAACAGGCTCCTCGTGCTTGGTACTCAAGACTAGATAAACATTTTCAAAAACAGGGTTTTAAGAGAGGTGGAGTAGAGAACAATCTATACATAAAAGCCCATGAAAATGAACTCCTGATTGTTGTAGTGTATGTTGATGACATTATGTTTGGAAGCAACAAAGATGAACTAGCTAAAGGGTTTGCTGATGAGATGAAAACAGAGTTTGAAATGTCTATGATTGGAGAGCTCAGTTTCTACTTGGGACTGCAAATTCAACAAAAGAACACAGGCACCTTCATCTCTCAGGAAAAATACTTAAAAGAAATGCTGAAAAAAATTCAAAATGGAGGACTGCAAACCTGTGTCAACTCCCATGACCACAGGTTGCAAGCTGTGTGCTGATGATGGGTCTGCTGATATAGATCAAAAACTCTACAGATCCATGATTGGAAGTCTATTGTATCTGACTGCATCAAGACCAGACATCATGCTAGCAGTAGGACTAGTGGCTAGATATCAAGCAGCACCTAAAAAAAATCACCTTCTTGCAGTCAAAAGAATATTCAGATATCTACAAGGAACAACACAGTATGGACTTTGGTATCCTAAAAGCAAAAACTTCACTTTATCAACATACACAGATGCAGATTGGGCCAGTTGTGTGGATGACAGGAAGAGTACAAGTGGAGGTGCATTCTATCCAGGAGAAACTCTGGTGGCATGGTTAAGCAAGAAACAAACATCTATCTCCCTATCTACAGCAGAAGCAAAATATATTTTAGCAGCAGCATGTTGTACACAAGTCATGTGGATGAATCAAACTCTACAAGACATGAAGGTAAGCATTGATGAACCCATCTCAATTAAATGTGATAATACAAGTGCTATAAGTATATCTAAAAATCCTGTTCTTCACTCAAAAACTAAGCATATCCCAATCAAGTATCATTTTCTCCGAGAACAAGTGGCTCAGAAGATAGTAAAACTGGAATATGTACCAACAAAAGAACATACAGCTGATATATTTACCAAACCTCTTGCTGGAGAACCATTCCAATATTTGAGGGATAAACTAGGGGTAGTATCTGTAGATGCTACTCTCTGATATAAAGAGAAAGCACAGTCTCAGGGGGAGAACAGAAATGATAATATCATTCTAGGGGGAGATCAGCCAGCAAGGAAAGCATGAATCAGGTCCTCAGGATCAAAGGATTAAGACAAAAGAACACCAAGTTATTATCCTAGAGTTGTCTGCATTATTCAAGCATGAAAAGGTCAATTACAGAACAAAAGAATCAGTTTGAATCCAATCATACATCTCTGATTAGATAAAAGATGATACATCTGTATTCTATGAAGTATCATTATTCTCACTTTTAGCTCTATACAAGTGAAAGAAGTCTATGCGTTTGAACTATATCAATTTACCGTGTATATTCAAATTCGATAATCCTCAAAGTGTTCTCTCAACAAGTTTTATACATCACTTTGGAGCAGCATGGTACAAAGTTAGCAGTAGAGGACCTAAACATAACTCAGAGAGAGGAAATGAAAAAAGCAACCATTTGCCATTGATGTCAAAGGGAGAGGAAAAGAAAGAAACAGGAGAAAGAGCAGGCAAACAGGAAGAGCAAAAAACAGGAGGAAGAGCATGCAAACATGAAGAGCAAGCAACAAGAGAAAGAGCAGGCAAACAGAGAAAATATATTGCCATCAATGCCAAAGGGGAGACTGTTGGAAATGTTGCCATTGATGGCAAAGGAGGTAGCAGATGTAGAAACAGGAACAGTTACAAGGAGACAAAGACAGACAATGGAGGCAACAAAGAGGAAATGAATATAAAGGAGAAAGGCAAAGGCAAAGGAAGAAAATACAGAGACAGAGCTCTTATCACAGCAGTAGAGGTAGAGGCAGAGTGAAAGAAGCAACAGAGGCAGAGCCATAGCTGTTATTGCAGAGAAACAGTTGTTATTCCAAAAATATGTACATATATATATAAATTACGAGAATCTTTTATACAGTCGGGCGTTACACATAACATAATTTACATTCCGGACTTTATATTCAAATGTGCAGTGGAATGCAATGAGATTGGATATGCTTTGAATCAGTTGGCATTCACTGTTTGAATTATGTTTGAAATTATCCCCAATTTTTAACAGAGCACTTGTATTCGATTGACATGGAGGTTGTATATATGGTAGGTGCGTTATATATATATATATATATATATATATATATATATATATATATATATATATATATATATATATGGTTTATATATATGCATACACCGAAGAACTGTGCGTTATATATATGGCAGAACCATAGTCAAATGCACAGTATGAGTGGAGGTGGAACCATAGTCAAATGCGCAGTGTGAATGAAGCGAAACCATAGTCGTAGCAAAGAATATATATAATTGAAATCGTGGAGGACCAGAACCTGGAGCATAGGGAGAAGTGGAACCAAGAGCTGAATGAAAAATAACGGCGGTTTAAAGTGAACGGTGGTATTCATCGTACCACTATTATATGGAAGGCGGTATTCCCAAATTGGTAGCGATTCCATTGATTGATCGACGCGTGTCCCTGGATGAACAGTAACACCACCATTTAACGTGTGCCTTCGCGAATTAAATTTCGTACCAGGACGCGGAGCGAAATTGACACGAGCCGTTGATCTGGAAGAGGGCCATTGGACGGTGATCGTGTGTCGGACTTGCTTGGAGTTTAACCAAGGTGTGCGGAGGATAACCCGAGTACGGAGCGCCATCGCGCATTATTGTTTGTGCATGTTGATCGAGCGATATACGTTGGATCGGGCAACGTAATACCAACCGTCAGATGGGCACGTGGGTTAACAAAGGTACGGTGTGCACTCGATTTGTCCTTTGGTTGTATTGTGGGCCCGGGGCGGAGTCATATTGATGCAGGAGCATCAAGGGCGTTTTTTTATTTTGTAAATATGTTAAAAGGGGGTGTGATGATTTTTAATATTTTATTAAATTAATTTGAGTAAAATAGGAAAATGTGAGGATTTTTGGATATGAGGGAATTTAATTAGTGGAAGGATTTTAGGGATAAAGATCTATCCTTTAGGGATGTTGAGAGATTTAGGGGTTTGTTGAGAAATTGAAGGGATTGAGCATTTAATGAAATGATTTTTTTTAAATTGTATAAATAGGAGGGCTTTTTGAAAGAAAAATACATTGAGAATAGTGAGAAGAGTAGAGAGCTGGTTTGGAACAACCAAGGCTGTAAGCCTTTGGTAAATTTGTAAGGGCCAAATGTTGAATATCTGGCCATGTACGAAGGGTTTTGAAATTGATTTGAATTTGTTTATACAATAAGGAATTGTTTTGAAATTTTGTGTGAGTTTTATATTTCTGGTCGAATTGGTATAATGAGTTAGAGTCTTAAATTCAGTCATTTGACAAATTTTATAGACAATCTCTGCACATAAGTTAAGAATCGACATTAGCCAGCATTATAGTTTTTATTTGAAATGATGAATCTGTATACTTTTATGTCGATCTATAAGGGCGCACTGTGAAACTGTGTTCATAGAATTGAACGAAGTTACATTGGGGGAAAACTGTTAAATCGAAATTGGTTTCAAATGAAAAATTAAATTGTGTAAAGCATGGTCTAATCAAAGTCAATCAGGGCGCAAGGTTTCTGTTTTATGTTAAATGCAGAGTTCTGTGACTGACATTGGCAATGATCGATGGAAATGCTGTGTTTGTGAAGTCGATCTGTATTGCAGATAGCGAACTGCAACTAAGTTAAATCGATACTCAGAATGGATATGCGTTGGGCAAACGTATTAGTACGTGTATGGACAACATTGATAATGCAGTGCAGAAAGCGTTGAGTTAATAATGGACAGCGTTGAGTTAATAATGCAGTGCAGAAAGTGTTAAACACTGATTCGGTGTATGGACAGCGTTGAGTTAATAATGCAGTGCAGAAAGCATTAAACACTGATTCGTTGTTCAATTCAGGAATGCGTTAATGTTGAATGCGTTCATGTTGAATGGGAATCCCGGATCGATTCTCATTTCTGTTATGAAATGATGGAGTGTTATTCTCATGGTATTCTGCCTGCTAAACAAGTGTTAATTTGTGAATGAATTGCAGAACTCATATAACGTGGTTAAGAACTGGACGTGTTAAATTGGGAATTCTATTGGAGCGATGTCAATCCTGATATAGATTGATTTAATGGTGAATCCGAGGTAAAATTCCAGATCTGTTTATATGTGTGTTAAATGTCTGACATTGACTTTGAATGTTAATACAGAAAGCGCTGAGGATTTGATTGTGTGGAAGATTGGTTACATACAGCAACTGAAGGAGTTCAACTATGGAATATAACCCAGCGAAAATGTTGAGAAGAGTTAGGCGCTGAGCTAAAAGCGATAAAAGGAAATGCAGATTGAAGGTTGTATAAATCAGAGATGCGGTATTGAGACAAATCATTCAGATGTTGAAAGCGGCAGTCAGTAAAATGTAACACAGCGCTGTTCCTTTGGAATATCACACGGTGCGGCAGACAGTAAATAGTGTATTGATGCATTGAGTTTAAATGTTGCAGCGTTGACATGAAAGGTTATATGTCGAGTTGTGTAGTTGCACAGCAATGGTCCACGAAGAAAGCGAGGAGGTAAATTGAAGGCGTTTATAAGTTCAATCATGCATAAACTTGTGTGGGTCGATTGCTGTAAAAGTCGAACACATGGGAATATATAATTCCTTATGGTATGTTGGTATGAGCACGTTCTTTTAATCCAGTCATATATAAATGGGAAGTGAGGTTTTGTTTACAGAAGCATTCAAAGTTTATGATTGAAGGTACTTAATTTGGGATTGGGTTAAAAGTTTGGGACTTGGGCTGTATCCAAGTTGGTTTGATTAGTATATTGTGAATTATGCTTCCGCACGCAAATGGTATAGTTGTTGAATTTGTCAGGAATTTGAAACAAGCTTCCACATATGAATGGAGATTGCCAGAGTATGAAATTATCAAGATTGGAGTGTTAATTGGAAAGTGAGTTAAATGCATTCTTATATGGGATATTTTAGAGATGCATTCTTGTATGCATGGTCCTGGGTATTGCAGGCTGGCCTAGCCTGCGTCACATATATAATGAATTTGGTTTATTAATGTTATTCGACGTATTGTAATCTTAGTATAAGGCCCGGTGAGTTATATTAAAAAGAGTTTAACCAAGGTTAATCGTATTGGCGGCATAATATAAAGTTCGAAAGTTATATATATATATAAGCCGGGAGCCAAAATTAAGTTCGAAAATTGTAATGATCGAAATATGAATGAATTCATATGTATGATTTTATAGCCATGGCGGAATGTTGAATTAATATCTCAATTCTCTGAATTGAGACATTAAAAATGACCAGACTTATTTGTTTGAGTTTTCCAGTGTAGAATAAGTGCAGAGTGAGATTTTCGGGTTGGAATATGATTGGAAATGAAGCTTGGGATGCATTTACACACAGTTAAGTGAAATATTGAAAATTACTGGGAATATGGTTGATTTATTAACCCTTCAGATTTAAGCATTGGAACTACCAGTGTAGAACAAAGCAGAGATTGTGAGATTTCTCGAACTTGGGAAATGATTGGGCATGAAACTTGAATGCAATTATGAAAAAAGAAAAAGAAGAGGAGAGCATGCAGAGATGAAAGTTCGGTGAATAGGAATAGGTACAGGAATGAGTTGGACAGGTGAATAAGCACAGAAAACAGGGAATATGCAGATGAAAGTGAACAAAGTGTATGCAGAACAGGTTCTTAACAGCAACAGAAAAAGACAAATCCAGTAAAGCCAAAATCCAGAAAAGGAGCTAAGTGAAATTGAAATGTGTAATTAAAAATGTGAATGTAAATGTTGTAATTATTTTTATTGTGTGTGATGCAAAGGCAAGTATCCTAAGGAAAAGACAAAATCCCACTGTAGCATGGAAATTTGTACATGTTGTTATAATTTTAAAAATGAGTTGGATAAAGGAATGAAAAGATAGAAGCCAAAGAGTCATGATTGTTCACTTCAAATTCTTTGTGAAGTACAAACAGTCATGTGAGGATCTCTATATATAATATCAATTTGATATGCACACACAAAAAAAAAAAAAGATGCAGAGAGAGAAAATACAGAGAATGCAGAATATAGAAGAATAAAGCAGAGAATATTAAGAGAAGAAGAGCAGATATAGAACAGAGCTGATATCTGGAGTAAATCAGCAAACATTCAGTTTGATAAATTGAGGAAGTTGGAGCTTCCCTATCGAGTTGCAGCTTGATAGCTGTCAGTTGTAGCTGACTAAGGTTGAAGCCTCCTGTAGGTTGGTGCCTGCAGAAAATTGAAGGGAGTTGGTGCTTCCTTGCAAGTTGTAGCTTGCAGAATTGAGGTAGGAGCCTCCTGTAGGTTGGTGCCTGCAGAAAAACAGGGGTGAGAGGGAGTTGGAGCTTGCCTTTGCATCACAACAATAATAAGATGTGGTTTTCTCCCTTTATGGGTTTCCACTTATATCTGGTGTCTCTGTGCATGATATTTATGTATTGATCTGATATGTATCATCTGCTTAATACCTGCTACTCTTATATTAAGTCTACTGCTATATTATACTAACACTTGCTGCTTACATTCTAAGATTACTCACACATTAAATTGGATATGAAATGAAGGTGTAAATAAGTTTAATGAAAAGTTCTAAAAGATCAGGAATGTGTTAAACTGATTCACCCCCCCCCCTCTCAGTTTAACTAAAGGTTCAACATGTGTGTGTGCTTGCACCCACTAATGTCACAACTGATAGTCAATCTGTCCCTTTCACCTACATCTCAACTGGGTCTCCACTCGATCTGAAATGCATGTATTTAACCATAGTATATCTTCAGTTGCGTGTAAGACCACTGATTGTGAATTAATTAATAATTAATTCACTGATCTCTCACTAGTGTATCTTCAGTTACAACTAGCACAACCGATTTTAACTCACTTAACTGAGTTAAACTACTTTACAACTAACATAACTACACATTCAACTTTGTTACAACATGAATCACTCAGTTACAACTAAGTCCACTTGCATGTCCCACCAACCAAAATCTTAACTTGAAATTAACTTAGCTAAATAATTTTCCAGTTCAGTTAACTATTTTCAAGTCCACATTGAGAACATATTATTTTTATTGTCCAACTAATATTAAGGGATAATAATAGTTGACATGCATCTATAAATAGACATGTGATCTATAAATAGAACTCACACATACATCTATAAATAGACCATCATCTATATATATAATTTTCTCATACATATATAAATAGACATCATATATAAATATAATTTTCTCATGCATCTATAAATAGACCTCCACCTAAAAATAGCCTGTGTGGGCCCACCTTGTGTAGGTGCTTAATTTTAACTAGGATCAAGGATTTGTTTCTGGATGCCAATTTCACTATTTCTTGTTGCAACCTTCAATACTCCCTCTCAACAAGAAAGGAATGTCTTTGCATGCGACATGCAACTCCATGAATGCGCCATGCAACTCCATGCATGTGCCCTGCAACTCTTGTATGCAACACTTCTCTAGTGTTTCTTGCACATGCAACACTTGCATGAAACACTTCCGAAATTGAATAGACTCCAAAAAAATGAATCAGTATAATTCATTTTTCATCAAAGTCTTTTGACTTATGCTGGTACCAACTACACATGTCTTTTGGATCCACTGTGTTTTTTACCTCTTCATCCATGCACTCTGTACTTGCTGTCAACTCTGATCCACGCTCAAGTATCTGACACTGTCACTTTGATTTCATGTCCTCAAGAAATCTGACCGCATCAATCCAACTAATCCTGCTACTCCTACTTTGTGAGCTCCTCGTAGCCAGGTTTGATTCATGATATCCACACCATCTCAATGAATCTTACCCATAACTTTCTTCTTGGGATTATCCATGCATGTCGCCCCACCTCTCACCTACTGGTATAGCTACATGCACTCCCTATGCCCATCTAGCATGAAATTTCTCTACATGATTGCTTGCTCCCACTCCATGATCCTTTTCTTGTGGATGCTCCACATCTAGAGGTTCACTCTTACCTGCATGAAAATCCAGTTCCATCTCAAGGGTCAATTGCATGGCTTTCTCACACTTCCCAAAAGTAGGAAGCTCTGTAGAAATCCCATCTACATCAAGTCTATAGATATTCTTAACTCGAATCCTAACCTTATTGGCTTTCCCTGTTGCTTTGTGTCGCAGGAAAAATTTTCCTTCACTAAAGACAACATCATAGCCTCTATCCTCTAACATTGCGATTTAGACTAAATTTTTCTTCAAACTTGGTACATGAATTACATATTTTAAATGAAAGAGTTTACCTGACGCCCTATGAAAGGTAATGGTACCAATGCTAGTTGCACTGTATCGTCCATCGTCGCCAAACTCAATATGCATCTAGAGATCTTTCTCCTCCAGGTCACTTAAAAGTTTTTTATCTCCCGTCATGTGAAAGGAAGCACCATTAATTTAAGTACCACCCCTATCCCAATGCACTTGACACCATGCATGCGATCAATGAGAATTCAAGCTAATATTGTGAGGCAAGAACCTAACTAGCTGCAGCTCCAACAACCATCTTGTTCTTCTTATTTTGTGGATAATTTGTGGTAATATGTCTATACTCGTGATAGTGAAAACACTTCACTTTGGACATGTTGTGCTCCTTTCCATCTTCACCGGCCTCAAATTTAGAATGGAATTTCTTCCCCTTCCCCTTATTCGCCTTGGCAGCCAAAGCACAATCCTCTTCATCATCATGCTTTGATGAAGAGCCATCTCTGGTGTTCCGCCTGAACTCCTCCTGCACTAGATCCAACCATAGTCATTCCTAATCCGGTAGTTTTTCTCATCCGTTGACAAAGTATTCATAACTATGCCAACTCTTAGGAAGTCCCAAGGGAGCCAAATTCACCAAATAATCATCAAAAACACTTATGCCTACACTCCCAAGCTCATCCCTGCATTGGACAAAATTTGTTAAGTATACCAGAATAGTGTCGTTCTTTTCCATCTTGATCTTCCTAAGTTTATCTTGGAGCACCAATTTCCTATGGTCGATGTTGCTTTGGAATAGACCGTCAAAGCCTTCCACATAGCATATGGTGTGGCTTTCCCATGAAGGCTTGAGACAATGTGGTCTTGTACTCATTCCAACAAAATCATCCTCACCCTTGCCACTTTCTTTTTCCATGCATCAAGTAATGCAACATCTATCAAAGTAGGCTTAGGAACATCTTTGTCAATGAATTCCTTCAAGCCATTATCTTCAAGCACTGCCTCCATCTTGTCCTTCCAAGCAATGTAGTTCGAGCTTCACTCGAGTGCATACTCTAGCCACAAGCCATTGAAAGCCATTTCGATGTTTACTCAACTGTAGCACCAAGAAGAAATTTCTGCAAATTCGAATTCTTTCCACCAACAAACTCAGCTGCTGCTTCAAAATTGCAATCTTCTACGCTGTGATACCATTGCAGAAATTTTAATACAAAATATTTATTGCCTGGATTCTCCTGATCTAACAATTATATTCCACTGTTAAATACATAATCGCTTCTACAAAATCTTTGCAGAATTTAAAATACAATCGCCAATAGAAATAACATGAAGAAAGATCAATTACACACAACACAGATAATTTACCAGGAAAGCATAAATCTAAAACCCCCACTATCTTCTATTATGTATTATATCATGGATCATGAAACAATTACATACAAAGAACCAATCCAAGAGCTCTCAATACAATAGCTAACTGTCTCACACTGTCATACAAAAATTGGCAAGTTCCTTAGCCAATTTACTGTCTCCAGACAACCTGCCTCCACTGTGCAATCCCTGATGGTGAAGAACCTCTGAATGAATGATTATTTCCTACCTTGACTATACAATACTCATAGGCACATCCAATGTGTGTGTGGTTGCACCCACTAATGTCACAACTGATAGTCAATATGTCCCTTTCACCTACATCTCAACTGGGTCTCCACTAGATCTAACATGCATGTAGTTAACAGTAGTAAATCTTCAGTTTCAGGTGAGACCACTGATTGTGAATTAATTAATAATTAATTCATTGATCTCTCACTAGTGTATCTTTAGTTACAACTAGTACAATTTATTGTAACTCACTTAACTTAGTTAAACTACTTTACAACTCACATAACTACAAACCCAACTCTGTTACAACTTGAATCACTCAGTTACAACTAAGTCAACTTGAATGTCCCACCAACCAACCTCTTAACTCAAAATTCACTTAGCTAACTAATTTTCCACTTCAGTTAACTATTTTCAAGTCCACATTGAGTATAGATTATTGTTTATTGTCCAACTAATATTAAGGGATAATAATATTCAACATGCATCTATAAATAGACATGTGATCTATAAATAGAATTCGCACATACATCTATAAATAGACCATCATCTATAAACATAATTTTCTCTTACATCTATAAATAGAATTTTCTCATGCATCTATAAATAGACCTCCACCTAAAAATAGTCTGTGTGGGACCCACCTAGTGTAGGTGCTTAATTTTCGCTAGGATCAAGGATTTGTTTTCGGATGCCAATTTCATTGTTTCTTGTTGCAACCTTCAACACGCCCTCTCAACAAGAAATGAATGTCTTTGCATGCGACATGCAACTCCATGCATGCGCCCTGCAACCTTTGCATGTGCCATGCAACTCCATACATGCGCCCTGCAACTCTTGTATGCAACACTTCTCTAGTGTTTCTCGCACATGCAACACTTCCCAAAACTGAATAGCCTAAAAAAAAATGAATCATTATAATGCATCTGTCATCAAAGTATTCTGACTTCTGCTGGTACCAATTTCACATGTCTTCTGGATCCACTGTGATGTTGACCTTTGCATCCATGCACTCTTCACTTGCCGTCAACTCTGATCCACGCTCTAGTATCTGACACTGTCACTTTGATTTCATGTTTGAACGACATATGACTGCATCAATCCAACTAATACTGCTACTACTTCTCTATGGGATCCTTGTAGCCAGGTTCAATTCATGAGATCCACACCATCTCAATGAATCTTGCCCAAAAATTTCTTCTTGGGATTATCCATGCATGTCGCCCCACCTCTCACCTAGTGGTATAGATACATGCACTCCCTCTGCCCATCTGGCACGAAATTTCTCTACATGAGTGGTTTCTCCCACTCCATGATCCTCATCTTGTGGATGCTCCACATCCCGAGGTTCACTCTTACATACATGAAAATCTAGCTCCCTCTCAAGGGTCAATTTCATGGCTTTCTCACGCTTCCCAACATTAGGAATCTTTGTAGAAATCCCATCTACATCAAGTCTATAGAGATTCTTAACTCGAATCCCAACCTTCTTGGCTTTCCCTGTTACTTTGTGTCGCAGGAAAACTTTTCCTTCACTAAAGACAACATCATAGCCTCTATCCTCTAACATTGCAACTCATGCTAAATTTTTCTTCAAATGGTATATGCATTACATCTTTTAAATGAAAGATTTTACCTGACGCCCTCTGAAAGGTAATGGTACCAATGCCAGTCGCACTGTATTTTCCATCGTCACCCAACTTAATATGCATATGGAGATATTTCTCCTCCAAGTCACTGAAAAGTTTCTTATCTCCCGTCATGTGAAAGGAAGCACCACTATCCAAGTACCACCCCGATCCCAATGCACTTGACACCATGCATGCGATCAATGAGAATTCAAGCTCAAATTGTGAGGCAAGAGCCTCACCAGCTGCAGCTCCAATATACATCTTGTTCTTCTTCTTTTGTGGACAATTTGTGGCAATATGTCCATACTCGTGACAATGAAAACACTTCACTTTGGACATGTTGCGCTCCTTTCCATCTTCACCGGCCTCAGATTTAGAATGGAATTTCTTCCCCTTCCCCTTCTTAGGCTTGGCAGCCAAGGCACAATCCTCTTCATCATCATGCTTTGATGAAGAGACATCTCTGGTGTTCTGCCTGAACTTGTAATATTCCCAATTAGCTTATTGCTAGTTGGAATATTATATGTTGCTCTATTTTTTAGTCTAGAAGAATAAATGGGGTAGGGAGACTCTTAAATCTCTTTAGTAGGAATAAAACACTTCCAATGTGAATGTGGATCAGTTTAGGTAGGCAAAATAAAGTCACCTTGGGTGTGAAATGGAGAAATGCATGTGCACTAGATCCAGGTTGAGAAAATCAACAGCGCTGCCAAAAGAGAGAGTGGAGCTAGTGGGAACAGTGTAGTTTTGGAGGAAGAGTCTTTGCAAGAAAGTGACCTCATAAATGAGTGGGGCCAAAGATGAGGAGGCTCAACAAGAATAAAAGGGAAGGGATGGCAGCCATGAGAGGCATTAAGAATATTTTTTATGATTCAGTCTTATGACTTCTTTCATACTTCAGCTGTTTATCTGGGTCTGCTGCACTGTTTAGTGCAAGGTATTCCCATGCGGGAATTCCACACTCTTTCTTGGAGAGCTTGGTGAAGGGATATGAGAGGAGTATTCTGGGCTATATTTCCACTATAAGACATTGGGTCAAGCAGCCACCTACAGCTATAGTGCATTCCCTTGGATAAACTACGTTATTTTTCATGGTGTTGCAGTGGTAGGGTTAAAACCCCTATTTGTGAGCTAGTTTCCTAGGGAAAGGATCAATCTTTCTTCCAGAAAGCTAACAAGGAGTACTTTCAACCATTTCTTGTATTTTCTAGCCATATGCATGCAGATTTTTAGTTAGACAACATGATTTTTAGTCAGATATCTGTATATCTACTTTTTGTACCTTATGCTTTCAAGAAACCCTTGCCGGGTTATCTCAAGATTGTGTAAAAGAGACTAGATCTCTAATTTCTCAGATCTTTGAGTAATATATCATCTAATATATTGGTTTCCATTTTTATGTAGCAAAAACCCTCATGAAACTGCACTGTCTTGTGCTTCATAAATTCTGTGTTGTAAAAGTCATGGGGTTTGGGTGTTTTTAGACTATATTGGGCTTGGGAGATCTGTTTAACATAGCTAGAATGATTTTTTTTTCTAATACCATTCTATATTTGAGGGCTATAATACATAAAATAATGGATCCAAGTGATTTTTCTCATTATTATAGCGTAATTTTCTGAAAACCGTGTTTTTGGTGTCAATGTTGGTTATTTTCCTGAAAAGGAATATTACAGTGGTATTAGAGCTCTGATCTTGGCCCAGCTTGTGGGGAAAATATATCTACATCAATGGAAGAGAGGGGATTCCAAAGCTCCTTCTTCATACTATGCAGGCCATTGCCAAAGATATCAAAGAGATGAGGCAGAAGGAATCCCCTAGAGGGTTTCACCAGGGAGAAAGCTCCGACACATCACATTTGTGGGAACAAACAACAACACAACCTTATTCAAAATTCTCCACTATTCCCACATTCCTATATATGGAAGGTGAGGAAGGAAGGCCCTTGAGGGAAGAAAACCTTGGTGATTATTTTGTGGAGTATGAATCTCAATCTCGAAGATTCAAAGAACATTTGAGCTTTCAGGAGTTCTGTCGGATCAAGGATGGTAGGAGATCTTTTCATCACCATAAAATGGGAGGGTTTGTGAAAAACTTAGATCTACAACACAGCTTGGGAAGATTCTTTTTTCCCTCTTATGATGGATCACCCAAGTGCACAGCCAAGGCTTGGGTAGAGAAGTTGGATACTTATTTCCAACTCAACAAAGTTTCTAAAATGGAGGCTATCAAAATAGCAGCGCTGCACATAGAAGGTGAAGCTCATGAGTGGTGGTTCCATGGGTTATATACACTTAGCCATGCACATATTACTTCATATTCAGATTTCACTAAGAGTTTGGTCGAGAGATTTGATCCTAGGGATCTAGAGGCTCACTTTGTTGAGCTAACCAAGCTCAAACAAATGGGAGATCTAGAAATTTATATTTCTGAGTTTCTAAAGCTTTCAGTAATGGTATCTGACCTCACTATGAACCAGAGGATATGCATGTTTATTGATGGGATGGCTAAACCATTGCATGGGTTGGTGAAATCCACTAGACCCACTACACTCCAAGAAGCTATGGAGAAGGCTAGGGATTTACAACATGCCTTGCCCAAGACCAAAGCACCCTTTCAGCAAAATATTTCTTCATGCCCAAAGGAGAATCAGGGGAGAACACCTCTTGACAATGATTGAAAGGATCTAAGGAAGTGTTGTGTAACCAGCTCCAAAAATAGAAGAATAGAGATATCAACGCCTTAGAAATAAGCCACTTCGAGGGGGCAACCTCCAATACATTACATAAATGAACAATTCTTGGATGATACAATTTACAAAACCTGCTTTCTATATATAGGAGTCCATGGGGCCATAATGTAATCCTAGTGGGCCACAATGTAATTCTAGCCGACCTAACAATAATAATTTAAGGGTACAATAATAACAAAATGGGGGTTACAAGGGTACAATAATAACAATAAGGGGGTTACACTAACAACAATAAGGGACTATACTAGTAATATAGGGACCTAACATGCCCCTCTCCTTCAAAAAAGCGTTGTCCTCAACGCTTGAGTAGCTCTAGGTGCTTCTGTATAAAATTCTCATCCTCCCATGTAGAATCTTCAGTGGGTAAGTTCTTCCACTTGATGAGATACTCTGAAATTGATCGATTTCGTAGTTTTCGAGTTCTTGTTTCCGTGACCGCTTCAGGTTCCAATATGATTTTTCCTTCCTCATCAAGTTCTGGCAATATTGTTTGAACTGGAATATTTTCACCTATAACCTTCTTTAAGCATGAAACATGGAAAATTGGATGCACTCGTGAAGAAGCAGAAGCTCCAATTTGTATGCCATAGTACCAATCTTTTGCAACACCTTGTAAGGACCATATTACTTTGGCGATAATTTATTATCCTTCTTAGCTTGCTTGAGGGACATTTGTTTATATGGTTGTAGCCGCAAAAATACCCAATCTCCTACATCAAAACTTCTCTCGCTGCGATGTTGATCTGCCTGTTGTTTCATTCGATTTTGTGCCAAATTCAGGTTATCCTTTAAGAGTTGGAGAACTTCTTGCTGATGCTCGATGTGATCTTCCACTGCTTGAACCTTCGAATTTTCTCTTAAAGATGATGTGATGGATGGTGGATGACATCCATAAAGTGCCATAAATGGGGTCATTTTTGCTGCAGTATGGAAGGAAGTGTTATACCACCATTCAGTGAGAGGTAACCACTTGACCCATTGTGTTTGTTTATCAGATACAAAGCAACGAAGATATCCTTCAAAACATTTATTTACTATCTCAGTTTGACCATCAGATTGAGGATGATAAGATGAGCTATGAGCTAATTGAGTACCCAAACAAGAAAATAACTCCGTCCAAAATTTTCCAGTAAAAATGGGATCTCTGTCGCTCACAATAACCCTTGGGTTTCCATGTAGCTTTTGAATTGTGTCCATAAATGTAGTAGCAAATTTACTTGCTTTAAATGGATGAGATAATGCACAAAAGTGTGCATACTTGGTAAGTCTATCAACTACCACCATGATGACACTCTTTCCTTCGGACTTAGGTAAACCTGTGATAAAATCCATTGAAATCTCCTCCCAACGTTGACCTGGAATGGATAAAGGTTGTAGAAGTCCTGTGGTCTTAATTGTTTCCACTTTATTCTGCTGGCAAACCAAACATTCCGCCACAAACTTTCGAATATCAGATTTAAGGCCATCCCAAAAAAATTCTTTCTTCACCCTGTGGTAAGTTTTTAAAAATCCTGAGTGTCCTCCTAAAGGAGAAGTGTGCAATTCCAGAAGAATATTTTGTTTTAGTTGGGAATTCTTACAAAGATATAAGCGATCTTTGTACCAATGTTGTGTAGCCAGCTCCAAAAATAGAAGAATAGAGATATCAACGCCTTAGAAATAAGCCACTTCAAGGGGGCAACCTCCAATACATTACATAAATGAACAATTCTTGGATGATACAATTTAAAAAACCTACTTTCTATATATAGGAGTCCATGGGGCCATAATGTAATCCTAGTTGGCCACAATGTAATCCTAGCCGACCTAACAATAATAATTTAAGGGCATAATAATAACAAAATGGGGGTTACAAGGGTACAATAATAACAATAATGGGGTTACACTAACAACAATAAGGGACTATACTAGTAATATAGGGACCTAACAGGAAGAAAAAACTTTTTTTCACCTGTCAAGAGCCATGCATGCCAAAACACCAATATGTTGCAGGGAAAGCACATTGCATTGAGATATTTTCTAATGAGGAGGAGAAGACTAGTGTTGTACCTTCCACAGAAGATGCAGTAAAATATTTTGCTCCAATGGGAGGGGTTATTGCAGCATTAAGAGGAGTTCCCAAGTATCTAACATTGAGAGTTAGGGGCACTATTATGGGACAAAGAGTATCAGTTTTGGTAGATAGTGGAGCTACTCATAACTTTATTGATACACAATTGGTACAAAGGAGGGGCATTCACATAGAAAACTTTGAGGGTTTCTCAGTTTTGGTTCCAGAAGCTAGAACCATGCAGTGTGCCAAATATGTTCCAGCGTTAACCATCACCATGGGAACCTACACATTGACAGACCACTTCTTTGTGGTTGATATTCTAGACACCAATGTCATTTTGGGTGTCCAGTGGTTAATCACCTTAGGGAAGGTTACCACTGACTGGGAAACCTTATATATGGAATGGACAGAAAAGGGGAATGGTAAACATCGGAAAATCAAAGGCATACACACCTATCCACCTCAGATTGTCTCAGCCCACAGGATAGAAGCAGATTTATGCAGAGGGGACATAGAATGGGAAGAAGAACTGCGTTTGTCAAAAGCTGGGAGAAAGGATTCATCAGTACATCCAGATGTACAATCTATCTTGGACCAATACTCTACAGTATTTGGGGATATTCCACCTGGAAGACCTCCTGACCGAGGTTTTGAACATACTATTGATTTGGAGCCAGGAATCCAAGCAGTGATTACCACACCCTATAGGCACCCCAAAGCCTATAGAGATGAGATTGAAAAGGCCATTCAAGAGCTTTTGGCCTTAGGACATATCTGGCATAGCACTAGTCCTTTTGCCTCTTCAATCGTCTTGGTGAAGAAGAAAGATGGCACATTGAGAATGTGCATTGGTTATAGAGCATTGAACAAGAAAACCATAAAGAATAGATGTCCAATTCCCAGGATCGATGAATTGATGGATGAACTAAGAGGATCCAAATATTTCTCCAAGATTGATTTGAGATTAGGATATCATAAAATCAGGGTGAGGGATCAAGATATCCCCAAGACTGCATTCTGATGTCACTATGGGCATTTTGAGTTTTTGGTAATGCCTTTTGGGCTAACCAATGCTGCATTCTAATCTTGCATGAACCACATCTTACGTGGTCACTTGAGGAAGTTTGTATTGGTCTTCTTTGATGACGTTCTTATTTATAGCCGCGCATGGGAGGAACATTTACAGCATATTGAGGCAATATTACGCATTCTTAAGGAGCAGAAGTTATATGCTAAGCTCTCCAAATGTGAGTTTGGGCTCACAGAGATGCTTTACCTCGGCCACATCATTGGAGTGGATGGGGTAAGATTCCATGAAGATAAGATCCGTGCTATTAGAGATTGGCCTGAACTAAATAATGTCACAGAACTTCGGGGATTTGTAGGCATATGTACTTATTACCAGAAGTTTGTAAAAGGGTTCTCTCAGCTAGCAGCACCACTGACAGATCTAACCAAGAAGGGAGCCTTCAGTTGGACACCTACAGCGTAGAAATCCTTTGATAAGCTCAAAGAGGTGATGAGTAACTGCCCAGTATTGGTCCTACCTGATTTTACTCAACCATTTGTGTTGGAATGTGATGCTTCAGGGGAAGGCATTGGGGTAGTATTGATGCAAGGAGGACACTCTATAGCTTTTGAGAGCCAGAAGTTGCTGCCACATGAGAGGCTATACCCCATATATGATAAAGAGATGTTGGATATTATGCATGCTTTAGCCAAGTTCCGATAGTATTTGGTGGGGAATAAACTCTGAGTGAAGATTGCTCATAATAGTATCTAGTTTTTTCTTGAGCAGAAGCAGCTTCAGGAGAGGCAGCAAAAATGGGTAAGTAAGATCCAAGCATATGACTTTGATATAGAGTATGTCAAAGGGAAGAGTAATGTGGTGGCAGATGCTCTATCCAGGAGGCCAACATCGTTGTCCTTATGGGGCATAGATGCAGATTGGAAGGCTCAGTTGTTAGTGGAATACTCCAAAGAAAACTTTGCATGTGAGATCCTAAATGGAGTAGTGGCTGATGAGACGTATAGAGTGATGGATGAGGTCATCTATTACCGAGATCGGGTCTTCTTGACTAGAGATTCTAAGCTCAAGGAGAAGATTTTTCAAGCATCACATGATTCCCCACTTGCAGGGCATCAAGGATTCACCAAGACATATCGGGCTATTCGGGAGAGATTCTCATGGAAGGGTCTCAAGTAGGATGTAATCCAACACATAAAGGAGTGCATAGTTTTCCAAAAAAAAAAAGGAGAACACAACCATCCTTCAGGATTATTGCAACCACTCCCTATTCTGGATGGAAAATGGGAGAGTATTTTTATGGACTTCATCACCGGTCTACCTACAGTTCAAGGTGAGGATTGTATCTTTGTAGTTGTTGATTGACTAACAAAGTATTCACATTTCTTTTCTTTTTCTACACGATATACTGCTTCAAATGTAGTTGAGATTTTCTTCAGGGATGTGTTTAGACTCCATGGTCTCCCAAATACCATAGTCAGTGATCAGGATAGCCGCTTCATGGGTGGCTTTTGGCAAGAACTTTTTCGGTGAGTGGGTACTGAAGTGACACCAAGTATTAGCTATCACCCATAAACCAATGGGCAGAATGAAATAGTGAACAAGTGGTTGGAAGGCTACTTGAGAAACTATGTTTCAGGCCAATAGAGAGCATGGTTGCATTGGCTCCATTTGGGGGAGTATTGTTACAACACAACTTTTCATATGTCCATTGGCATGAACCCATTTCGATCTCTTTATGAGTATGATGCACTTTCATTTTCTGATGTGATGTTTGGGGCAAGAAAATCTCCTAGAGCAAAGTAATGGATTCAAGAGAGTCATGATATACTTTGGGCCCTCAAGCACAACATTGCTACAACACAAAACCAACAGAAAATATATGCAGACCGTGGTCAGATAGAGAGGAAGTTTGAGATAGATGACTTGGTCTATCTTCGTCTTTAGCCTTATCGACAGTCTACACTCAAGGATAAGGGAGTTGAGAAGCTCAAACCCCTATTCTATGGGCCATACAAGGTGATCCGCCATGTTGCGGAAGTAGCATATGACTTGGAGCTTCCTAAGGGGAGCAAGATCCATAAAATTTTTCATGTCTCATGCCTCAAGAAGGCCATTGGACAACATCTGGTTGCCAATATGGATCTCCCACCTATTGATGATGAAGGCCATATATTTTTGCAACCGAAGGCAATCTTGGATACTCGGGAGAGGCAGATAAGGAGTAGAGTGATCAAAGAATATCTGATTCGATGGAGGAATCTTCCTGATGAGGATGCCACTTGGGAAGGAGAGAAGATTTTGCAGCATCCTTCTTTAATTTTGCTTGAGGACAAGAAAATTTTGGGAGGGGAGGATTGTAATATTCCCAATTAGCTTATTGCTAGTTGGAATATTATATGTTGCCCTATTTTTCAGTCTAGAAGAATAAATGGGGTAGGGAGACCCTTAAATCTCTTTAGTAGGAATAAAACACTTCCAATGTGAATGTGGATCAGTTTAGGTAGAAAAAATAAAGTCACCTTGGGTGTGAAAGGGGTCAATGCATGTGGACTAGATCCAGGTTGACCAAATCAATAGCGTTTCCAAAAGACAAAGTGGAGCTGGTGGGAATAGCACAGTTTTGGAGGAAGAGTCTTTGCAAGAAAGTAACCTCGTAAATGAGTGGGGCCAAAGATGAGGAGGCTCACCAAGAATAAAAGGGAAGGGATGGTAGCCATGAGAGGCATTCAGAATACTATTTATGATCGATTCTTATGACTTCCTACATACTTCATTTGTTTAGCTATGTCTGCTGCACTGTTTAGTGCAAGGTATTCGCATGCGGAAATTCCACACTTCTTGGAGAGCTTGGTGAAGGGATCTGAGAGGAGTATTCTGGGCTATATTTCCACTATCAAAAATTGGTTCAAGCATCCACCTATAGCTACAGTGCAGTCCCTTGGAGAAACTGTGTTATTTTTCATGGTGTTGCAGTGGTAGGGTTAAAACCCTTGTTTGTGAGCTAGTTTCTTAGGGAAAGGATCAATATTTATTCCGGAAAGCTAGCAAGGAGTAATTTCAGCCATTTCTTGTATTTTCCAGCCATATGTATGCAAAGCTACAGTTAAATAGTGTTATTTTCATTCATATATTTGTAGATCTACTTTTTGTACCTTATGCTTTCAAGAAACCCTTGCCGGGTTATCTCAAGATTATGTAAAAGAGGCCAGATCTCTATTTTCTCAACTCTTTGAATAATATATCATATGATATATTGGTTTCGATTTTTCTGTAGTAGAAACCCTCATGAAACTGTGCTATCTTATGTTTCAGAAATTATGTGTTGTAGAAGTCATGGGATTTGGGTGTTTTTAGACTATATTGAGCTTGGGAGATCTTTTTAACATAGCTAGAATAATTTTTTTCTGATCCCCTTCTATATTTGAGGGATATAATACATAAAATAATGGATCCAAGTGTTTTTTATCATTATTATAGCGTAATTTTCTGAAAACTGCATTTTTGGTGTCAATATTGTCGATTTTCCCGAAAAGGAATATTACAGAACTCCTCCTGCACTAGATACGACCATAGTCATTCCCAATCTGGTATTTTTTCCCGTTTGTTGACAGAGTCTTCATAACAGTCCCAAGAGAGCCAAAATCACCAAATCATCATTAGCAACACTTATTCCTACACTCCCAAGCTCATCCCTGCATTGTAAAAACTTTATTAAGTATACCATAATAGTGTAGTTATTTTCCATCTTGATCTTCCTAAGTTTATCTTTGAGTTCCAATTTCCTATGGTCATTTATGATTTGGAATAGATCCGTCAAATCCTTCCACATAGCATATGGTGTGGATTTCCCATGAAGGCTTGAGACAATGTGGTCTTGTACTCCTTCAACTGAATCCTCCTTGCCCATGCCACTTTATTTTTCCATGCATCAAGTAATGCAGCATCTATTGAAGTAGTCTTAGGAACATCTTTGTCAATGAATTCCTTCAAGCCATTATCTTCGAGCACCGCCTCCATCTTGTCCTTCCAAGCAATGTAGTTCGAGCTTCCCTTGAGTGCATACTATAGCCCCAAGCCATTGAAATCCATTTTGATGTTGACTCAATTGTAGCACCGAGAAAATCTTTCTGCAAATTCAAATTCTTTCCACCAACAAACTCAGTTGTTGCTTCAAAATTGCAATCTTCTATGCTCTGATACCATTGCAGAAATTTTAATACAAAATATGTATTGCCTAGATTCTCCTGATCTAACAATTATATGCCATTGTTAAATAGAGAATCGCTTCTACAAAATCTTTGCGTAATTTAAAACAAAATCGCCAATAGCAATATCATGAAGAAAGATCAATCACACATAACATAGATAATTTACCAGGAAAGCATAAAGCTAAAAACCCCACTATCTTCTATTATGTATTATATCATGGATCATGAAACAATTACATATAAAGCTCCAATCCAAGAGCTTTCAGTACAATAGCTAACTGTCTCACACTGTCATACAAAAATTGGCAAGTTCCTTAGCCAATTTACTGTCTCCAGACAGCCTGCCTCCACTGCACAATCCCAGATGGTCAAGAACCTCTGAATGAATTATTCTTTCCTGCCTTGACTGCACAATACTCATAGGCACATCCAATGTGTGTGTGGTTGCATGTGTGCACCCACCTGTTGGGGTTCCCATGTTTTGGCCAGGTTGACAAAGACCAAAAGATGAGACAACATAGAACCACTTTGGGACCTTAGGATCTAGCCCTCCTAGGTCCGGAGAGGGATCTCTATATATAAGTCAAAGGATATGTCTTTGAAGTTCAAAGTTGTGATTTTAGGCTAGTTGTAGGCTCATGGTTGTTTGTTTGATTGTTTGTGTTTGGTTGGAGGGAATCAGGAAAAGAAGGTCCAATATAATACAAGGATGAGCAAAGAGGAAGCTTAGGAAGAGACAGATAACTCAAAGAACATCAAAACCATTGGGCTATGGAGTCAAGAAAGGATTTATTTGTGTTCAATGTGCAAGCTTTCATTTGGGCTAGTCATCTAGAGCATTTGGATCTTAAAGGATGATTGGTGGAATGGGACATTAAGGACAGAAAATGAAAGGAGGAGAACCAACCAGCTCTGTCTATAGATCGGGCCAGAGGTCATTTAACTCCAGGCCTGCTTGGACAAAATCAGAGGTGTAACAAGGGATCTTGGAAAGGTTTTATTAGGATGGAAAACTCCTAGTGAGGCAGATGTAGGATTCTAGACCTCACAGGTTCCTAACACATTCAACTAAATCCTAACAAGAACATCTGAACATAGACTTCATCAATTCATACATCAGAGAGTAGGCAACATCATCCACTACACTGGTTAAACCAATCAAAATCAATATTCAGATACACAATGGAACAGAAAACATTGAGGCAGGGAGAGCAGGAAATATAAGGCACCTATCAAGGGTGAATCTTATATTATACTTATGTTGCCTACCAGCAGAAATGAAATGAAATGAAACATAACATAAGAGCAAGTCAATCACAAATACAGAGAAAGAGGAAACATCACCAGCTTCTCTAGATCAGGATCCAAAGAAACATGCTTGTCATATTAAAAACAACACCAATCAGGTACATCATAGCCCATAGCTTGAACATTCAGTCTGAATACATCTAATCTCAGCCTATCTTACAATATACACAGAGAACTTGTCTCAAGAGGAACAATGCTTGCCTTTCACTGATTTCTCATCAACAACCATTACAATGTTTCCTTCTGTGCTTTATAGTAGAGAATGAGCCTGAGCTTGACTGAAGGAGTAGGTGAAAATTAAATGTATCATTAAACATAACAATAAATGCAGGGCTGAAACCCATTCTGCTTGACATGCTGTGTATTTAATCTCTGTCACCTTTCCTATGAAAGAATGATCTGCTTTGGATATGATCTTTGACATTTTGGCTTGTTGTCCTCCTGGATGATTTGAACAAAGTGAAATAAACTGCTGGAAAGGTCTGTCTCATAAATGTTTGACTGTTTTCTGAGCTTTAGTCTGGTGGAAATATTTTCAGGGACACGGTGCATAAATAAGACAGTATGGGTGCCCAGTACCTGATATAGAAAAACATTCTGCTGATGAACACCCTGATATTACCTTTTGTCTGCGCTCAAGATCCTTTGATCAATCCTTGGGGTCTATAATCTGCTGCTTTGCCTCTGAACACACTGATTTAGGGCTCCAGATCTTCATTAACACGCCCTAATCTCCTTTTCTTGTATTGAATGACTCTGCCTTCTCATTTTGCTTCTGACAGGGTAGCTCGGGCTTTTAATAGCGCTGAAATATTTTCACTAATCTTGAACCCTGTTCTTTGAATGAACGACCTGTCTTCACCTTCCCGGGCCTTCCTCATTAAATGTACCAAGGTACAAAGCTTTCCTGCATCTCTCGGCCGCTGCATAGGAAACTGGGCGATCATGGCGGCCATTTCTTTCAAATATCCCTGCAAGACACGAAGACTGTGGGGAAATCCATGGGCGAGGGTGGCGGGTGATGTGGATGGACGAAATGGACGTGCCGGAAAAAACCATGCAGATGGAGAAATGGGGAGAGATCGTGGAAAACAATGGCGGAATGCTCTGGCGGAGGAATAATGAAACACAGTGCGAATGCACGTAATAGACGAACGAAAAACATTAAAAATCACAATAAGACCAAAGATATAGTGACGGAGACGGAGGATGTACGGGGCGTACACGTGGCAATGACATGGCAAGATGGGGTGAGGCGGGAGACCGTGGACTGGTCAACAATGGAGGGACAGATCTGAACCGTCGATCGGGCGGAGATCGACGGCGGAGGACGAAGGAAGGCGGGCCCGCGGGTACGATGGACCAGTGTTAAAAGGCGCGCAGCTTCGGGAGATGACAGCCGTTGGATGAGGGCCCCGCGATCTAACGGTGGTAGTGGATTTCGCTGCAAGGCCGGGGCCGAAGGTTAACGCGCGGGAAGGTGGTGGTTTTTCCACCGTACAGGGGACAGGTGGCTGCTACTGAATGGAATCACTACGCTTCCGGGGAAAACCGCCCTGCGCGCAACGGTGGTGCGGAATTTACCAGCGGGTTTGGGCGGATGACGTATGCAGGTGGGGTCCACTGTTTCGGGCGGGCTCTGCGCTGTTGGATCGAATTTCTAACGGAAGGTCGAGATCCATTGATCAATCAAAAAGTATTAAAACCCACAAACGCTCGTTAACAAGGTTTTTAAATGAATTCTTCACGCGGAGAAAGGTTGGAGGGGGTAAGCGCCTGGGGGGTTTTGCTCTGGGTTCCGGCGCCAGGTCTTATGGGAAGAAAAGGAGCGCGGGACTATGGCCAAAGGGGCTTAGGCCTTATTATATGATTTTTGTACATTTAAAGCATTTTTAGGCCCAAGGGGAGGAACGATAGGGAAATGAAGGGTAGGGAAGGCCAAAACAGGGGCAAAAACAGGATTTAGAGAGGGTTTAAAGGGATAATGGGGGAATTAAAGGGGATTTTGACAAAGGGAGAAGGGGAAGGTGATATTTTGAAAAGGTATAAAGGGCAATAATGGGCCTTTTTGAGAAATGGATCAGCAGAGGGACTACATTTTAGGCACAGTACAGAGAGACTCCAAGGAGGATGAATTTTCATGGGAAAGGCATTCCTTGGAGGCTCCAGAACAATTCTAGCCCCCAGCTTGCTTGTCAAGAATTTCATAGGGGGGATAACACCACCAATATCACAATTGATAGTCAATCTGTCCCTTTCACCTACATCTCAACTGGGTCTCCACTGGATCTAACATGCATGTAGTTAACAATAGTAAATATTCAGTTGCATGTGAGATCACTGGTTGTGAATTAATTAATAATTAATTCATTGATCTCTCACTAGTGTATATTCAGTTACAACTAGCACAACTGAGTTTAACTCACTTAAATGAGTTAAACTACTTTACAACTCACATAACTATCCTCCAAGTCACTAACCTTTGATTTTCTCCTCAAAGCTTTGGATGCATCTTGTACCTCAGTGCATGTAGGTTCTTGGCTTGCGCACATTGTAATTGTCCTGTCGTCGCAAAATTTTCTAACAAAAATGTTAAATCAACGATATCTCCCCATTCGAGCTCCGATTCAACCAATGTTTTTTTTCAATTTGGGTGTTTTTTTGCAAGGAATCAAATATGTTATTTGTTTCTAAAAAATTTCCATCAAAATTTTCTGGAGCAACAAAGTTGTAGGCTTGTTGACTTAATCGTAAAATACACAAGAGGTGTTGTAATAATAATATATTATATATAAAATGTATAAGAGATGATGATAAATGTTACAATGAGGCCCTGCTTATATACTTATGCAGGTGGCCTTTCATGAATAGGCATGTCTTTTAGACATGCCTTTTCAGTTAACTAATAACTACTTAACATAATCTTATTTGACTATTAATAATTATACATGTTTTTATTTATTCTATTTATACTATTGGTTATGGATTATATTCATAACATTGCCCTTCTCTTCAGAAACTTTGTCCTCAAAGTTTTATGGATACTAATTTTCTTTGCCTTAATTGCTTCCTAACTTTTTTTTCACTTTGTGTTGTCATCTTGAATGTATAATTCTTCCTCATACTCCTTGTAATTAGGGCTTATCCCTTTTTCCTTAAAATCTTTGTCCTCAAAGCTATATATATCGACAATTTTCATCACTTGGGATTATCTGCTTGGCATGTCATTAAGCACTGGTACCTTATCTTGTAGAATTCTCTCTAATGTTATCTTTGAAACTAGTTTTTTTTTTTTAAAGATCTCTTGAACCTTTTTTTTAATTTAATTAAATTAATAAATTTTTATTTTTATTTTTTTATTATTATTATTTATTATTATTATTATTATTTTATTTTATTTTATTTATTTATTTTTATTTTTTTTAACTTTGAATTATGACTATATTGAACCTTTCAATACGATATTTCTATACATTTTTATTTGTTTATCGTGGGTTAATTTTAATGGAGGTTTTGAAAGGACATGACACAATTACAAAGAATGTGTCCTTCAGTCTTCACATCCCTAAAGAACATTTCTAGATGGTATTGAACATGCAGACTCTTCGGTGAAACAACGGATTGTGCAGCTACGCACATGGCAGAAACAAAATAACCTTCAACACCAGAATTTGTCAAGAAACATTTCAAAACAACCTCATTAAACTCTATCGTTCCATTCTCATCGTAAACAGAGTTGAAGTTATTTTGGAATTATTTTCCCGTATTCTTAGCAAATAAAGTTTTGTCTAGAGTTCGCCCCCTAGTTTGTAACATATACGATATGAAGCCTGACAAGGCTAACTGAACTGCAAATTGTTTTCTGAATGCCGCCAAATGACTAAAACTAGGAATAATTTTCTGCATGTACTTAGTAAATAGTCTGCAATCGACAGATGAAATATCTCATTGTAAATTTGCAGCCTCATGTTTGCGACACATTCAGGTGGGAACTGATCAATAATAGCTGGATTCAAATGCTTTTTGAAATGGATGATTGGAAGGTCAGATTCACGACCAATTCTAGCACAACTATTTTTGTACACTTCCCCAAAAGTAGTATACATAAAATCATCTTCCACCATGCAAAATTGTGGCCAAACCGGTATAATGATTGGAGTGTGAAACATAAGATGCCTGTGTCTTGACTCCTTGTGTTTTTCAAACAACCTGTTTAATCACGAAAAAATTATACCATTCATGAAGGTTCTTCACCAAGAGTTAGTGGTCGTATAAGAAAATGACGTCGAGAACCATCTGAACCAACTAGTTTCAATCGACGGAAGTTTCTTCCATGTCTTCACAAGATCTACAAATCAACCCTAATTCTATCCAAATTCACTGAATGATCAGGTGCAATATCCTCCAGTTCACATTGCCATTGAAATTACATCTCTGTTCCATTGTTTCTTACAGTAAGGCTCCAGAAAACAAAATCCTTTTTTGGGTCATTGATGATTTGTTTTAAGGTGTCCAAATTTTTCAGGTACCAGCCAAATTCGAAATTTCTAGGCACGAGCCACATGTTTCTGACCGGTGCTTTTTTCATTGGGTCGAGGATGGAGTATCCAGGGCATATGCCTATGTCTATGCCTTCAAGCATGATTAATTTTTCATCGTCTTTAGCAACGGCAGCGATACAAAGAGTCTTGGTCACCCATTGGAGAGAGGGGTTGTCACACGATAAGAGCGTGGCCACAAAACGGATGGTGCCTGCAACATATTCCCTGAGTCGTAACCATTCTCTGAGAAAACCGCTGGTCGCGTAGGACACATATGTGTTCTCCATGCAAATAAATAGAGAATTAAAAAGATTATCGCTATCGCGGTAGTCCATTATGTTTTGAATTCCACGGACTTGTTCAATCCTCATCCATCAGAAATATTTGTTCATATCCAATTTTGGAAGCAATATTCTGAGAAATTGAGCGCACTCTGAGAGGTCACCAGGTTTTATCAGATAACGTATTTGGTCTTCAGTTATGTTGAGAAAACATATGGTTCTACCTATGGTTGCAATAATCCATCGTTTTCGGGAAAGGCCGTAAATGTTCAATGTGGGTCTTTCCAACACATTAGAATTCCTACTAGCCTCCACTTTGAAATCAGTCTCCCATCGTTGATTATTGTTCTCATCGACGAAGATGAATTTATCGTGTGAGTGTGTGGATAATGCCATAATTTGGGAAAATGTTTTCGTGTACGGATTACAAACCTTGCCAAGCTTGTGAGATCCTATATTCATAAGAACATAATAACAATAGATTTCATCTTGATTTTTAGAACTAGATTCATTTTTTTTGGTTACATGATAAATTGAGAAGGCATTTGAAACATTCGGAATTTTGCTCCAATTTTAGGTGAAGCAATGATGTATCATTGTTATACTATGGATAAAATTCTTGTTTTTTAGGATTATAACACTTAGTTCCAATATACAAGAACCATATTCCCTTGATGCCTTTGGTTTTTCCCCTTCTTTTTCAACCTCAAAATAAATCTTGGCATCTTCATCTTCAACAATTGTATTTACATCCTTAGCTGTCATATACCCATTTTGATTGTCACAACAGTTGTTGAGATCATCTTCATCTTCATATGGATGTTCTTCATCTAAATCTGTAATTCTCATAACTTGATCTTATGCAGAATGTAGTGATTCTTCATGATTATTTTATGAATTTTCTGAATTAGCTGAATTTTTCTTTTGACTATGTTCAATTTTCTGGGCTATTGGATTTATCTTGTCAAAAATGGAATTTAATTTCTGCATTAGTTTTTATGATTGTCTCTGGACTCACTACAGATTTTCAACATTTGTCTTTCTATCTGATCGACCATCGTCATTGATGAAGACATCGAGCATTAGCGATTTAGAGGCACTGTAAGTAACAGCTGAAGGTAGCCAAATGTGGCATAGATGCTTCCTTTCAAGGAAGAAGATCGGTCCTTTGATGAAGGTGAGGGTGTGCAGGAGTTGATAGCAGTGTTCTGGTTGCAATAGGGTAATGAAATCGAAAAGCAGGTGGTAATAGTAGTGATCACACAGATCTTGAAGAGCGAATTCTCTGATACCAAATGGAGCAACAAAGTTGTAGGCTTGTTGACTTAATTGTAAAATACGCAAGAGGTATTGTAATAATAATATGTTATATATAAAATGTATAAGAAATGATGATAAATGTTACAATGAGGCCCTGCTTATATACTTATGCAGGTGGCCTTTCATGAATAGGAATGTCTTTTAGACATGCCTTTTTAGTTAACTAATAACTACTTAACATAATCTTATTTGACTATTAATAATTGTACTTGTTTGTATTTATTCTATTTATACTATTGGTTATGAATTATATTCATAACATTTTCAGATATTCTCTGCAAACTCGCGCACCCAAAAATTTCCTTCTCTCATACCATGTAGAAAATTTACAACACATCTCTAATACCAAGATCTCTCAGTATAATAGCTAACTGTCTCACACTGTCATACAAAAATTGGCAAGTTCCTTAGCCAATTTACTATCTCCAGACAGCCTGCCTCCACTGCACAATTCCTGATGGTCAAGAACCACTGAATGAATGATTCTTTCCTACCTTAACTACGCAATACTCATAGGCACATCCAATGTGTGTGTGTTTGCATGTGTGCACCCACTAATGTCACAACTGCTAGTCAATCTGTCCCTTTCACCTACATCTCAACCGGGTCTCCTCTAGATCTGACATGCATGTAGTTAACATTAGTAAATCTTCAGTTGCATGTGAGACCACTGATTGTGAATTAATTAATAATTAACTCACTGATCTCTCACCAGTGTATCTTCAGTTACAACTAGCACAAATGAGTTTAACTCACTTAACTGAGTTAAACTACTTTACAACTCACATAACTACACATCCAACTATGTTACAACTTGAATCACTCAGTTACAAATAAGTCCACTTGCATGTCCCACCAACCAACCTCTTAACTCGAAATTCACTTAGCTAACTGATTTTCCACTCCAATTAACTATTTTCAAGTCCACATTAAGAATAGATTATTTTTTATTGTCCAACTAATATTAAGGGATAATAATAGTCAACGTGCATCTATAAATAGATATGTGATCTATAAATAGAACTCGCACATGCATATATAAATATATCATCATCTATAAATAGAATTTTCTCATACATCTATAAATAGACATCATCTATAAATAGAATTTTCTCATGCATCTAAAAATAGACCTCCACCTAAAAATAGCCTACGTGTGCCCCACCTAGTGTAGTTGCTTAATTTTCACTAGAATCAAGGATGTTGTTTCAGGATGCCAATTTCATTGTTTCTTATTGAAACCTTCAACAGTTGTTTCATTCGATTTTGTGCCAAATTTAGGTTATCCTTTAAGAGGTGGATAACTTCTTGTTGTTGTTCGATGTGATATTCCACTGCTTGAACCTTAGAATTTTCTCTTAAAGAAGATGTGATGGTGGTGGATGATATCCATAAAGTGCCATAAATGGGGTCATTTTTGTTGTATTATGGAAGGAAGTGTTATACCACCATTCAGCGAGAGGTTACCACTTGACCCATCGTGTTTTCTTATCACATACAAAACAACGAAGATATCCTTCCAAACATTTATTCACTATCTAATTTTGACCATCGGATTGAGGATGATAAGATGAGCTATGAGAAAGTTGAGTACCCAAACAAGAAAATAATTTCGTCCAAAAATTCCAGTAAAAATGGGATCTCTGTCAGTTACAATAATCTTTGGGTTTCCATGTAGCTTTTGAATTGTTTCCATAAATGCAGTAGAAATTGTATTTTCTTTAAATGTATGAGATAATGCACAAAAGTGTGCATACTTGGTAAGTCTATCAACTAACATCATGATGACACTCTTTCCTTCGGAATTAGGTAAACCTGTGATAAAATCCATTGAAATCTCCTCCCAACGTTGACTTGGAATGGATAAAGTTTGAAGAAGACCCGAGGTCTTAATTGTCTCAACTTTATTTTTCTAGAAAACCAAACATTCTGCCACAAAATTTTGAATATAAAATATAAGGCCATCCCAAAAAAAATCTTTCTTCACCCTGTGGTAAGTTTTTAAAAATACCGAGTGTCCTCCTAAAGGGGAAGTTTGCAATTCCAAAAGAATATTTTGTTTTAGTTGGGAATTCTTGCAAATATATAAGCGATCTTTGTACCATAAGGAATCATTTTTCCACTAATTGTATCAGATTTACTAGGATCTTGCTACAACTTTTGAATGAGTGTCCACACTTCTTCTTCCTTCTTCCATTCATCCCTTCCTTCAGTTATCCAATCTGGTTGGATAATAGAAATGGCACAAAGCAATGCTTCCACCTCTTCATCCTTTCTTGAGAGTGCATCTGCAGCAACATTTAGCTTCCCTTTTTTGTAGATGATTTCAAAGTCATAACCCAACATCTTTGTGACCCATTTTTGTTGCTCTTCTAAAGATAGTCTTTGTTCCAAAAAGTGTTTAAGACTATCATGATCAGTTTTTACCTTGAAGTGTCTTCCCATTAGGTAAGGTCACCATTTCTTTAGTGCGTGTATCATTTTCAACATTTCCTTCTCATAAATAGCTTTCTGTAATTACTTTCCTTCGATTGGAAAACTTTCAAAAGAAATGGGTCTTCCTTATTGCATTAAAAAAACACCAATTCCATTTCTTGAGGCATCACATTCCACAATAAAGGTTATTGTGAAGTCTAGCATAGCTAATACTGGTGCTAGGCACATTACCTCTTTAAGATGTTCAAAGGCCTTAGTTGCTTCGGGATTCCATAAAAATGCATCTTCCTTCAATAATGTTGTTAGAGGTGTTGTTATTCTCCCATAATTCTTAACAAACTTGGATTAATACCCTGTTAACCCTAGAAAACCTCGCAACCGCTTTATGGTTGTGGGGACTTTCCATTCCTTAATGGAATTTAATTTTGTTAGGGTCTACCTTAACACCCTCATGACATACAATATGACGTAGATATTCCACCTCTTATACTCCAAAGAAACATTTTGACGTTTTTTCATATAATTGTTTCTCCTTCAATAGTTTGAGCGCCCTGTCAACATGTTGAACATGATCCTTCCAAGACCTACTGTAGATTAGTATGTCATTAAAAAATACTAGCACAAATTTTCTAAGGAATGGTTTTAAAATGGAATTCATCAACCCTTGAAATGTAGAAGGTGCATTGGTAAGGCCAAAAGTCATGACCAAAAATTCATAATGACCCTCATGAGTTCGAAATGCTATTTTCATAATATCTTTAGTATTCATTATAATTTGATGATATCCTCAACGAAGATCCAACTTGGTAAGATAAATTTCTCCATGTAATTCATCCAATAATTCATAAATCACAGGAATGGGAAATTTATCTTTAATAGTGAGCTTATTGAGCTCCCAATAATCTGGACACATGCGCCATGATCCCTCCTTCTTGTGCACCAATACTACAGGAGCAGATAAAGAACTTTGACTAGGTTGAATTATACCAGCCTCTAACATTTCTGCAATCATACATTCAATTTCACTATTTTAGACATAAGGATATCTGTAAGGCATGATGTTTGGAGGAACACTTCCTAGAATCAAATGAATAGCATGATCATGATCACGAATAGGTGGGATTCCTTTGGGATTTTCAAACACCTTGGAATGATTGTGCAAGACTTTTTGGAGATCTATAGAAATAGATGATTTTGATGTTGGAAATTCTAGTGAGCATAATTGTGAAATTATGCCTCGTTGTTCTTTCTTCAGAAGCTTTTTCATGACATTAGAGCTTATTATCTTTCCTAGCTTTCCTGTGATACCTCGTAATTCGATTTCCTTTCCTTCCAAAAAAAAAATTCAAGAAAAGTTCTTGAAAATTAAAAGCTACCATCCCCAAAGATTGTAACCATTGTAATCTCAGTACAACATCAGCACCTCCCATTGGAATGGAAAGAATTGGACTATTCAATACATATTCCCCCATGGTTAGCTTGATATTATGGCTTTTTCTAGAGCAATTTCTAGTTCCTCCATTTGCAACCATCACTTGACATTCTGGTGTTGGGTATAGGAAACAATTCAATTCCTTGGCTACCTTATAATGAATAAAATTATGGGTACTACCTGAATCAATCAACACTATTAAATTTTTCTTCTTGATATGTCCTTCTATCTTGAGAGTTTGCGCAGTGGTAATTCCTGCCAATGAATTACACGATATGGTCGGACTCATTTATTCTTCTTCTAGGGTTGGTTCCTGGTGTATATCCTCTTATTTTGAAGTTTTTTGTTCATTTTATTCCTCCTCTTCATAATCTATGTAAAATAATTTGTTCTCAACACACTTATGACATTTAGTGTGTTTTCTATCACAACTATAGCAAAGCCCTTTTGCTCTTTTTTCTTCCAATTGTTTTGGTGTCAACCTTGTAGGTTGTGGAAGTCTAGCTGTAGCAACACTTCCATATTTATAGATGTGAGTGGTAGGCTTCCTTGTCGCCATAATTTTACATTCAATTTTTCTTTCCAACCTGAAGGCCTTCTCCAATGAATCAGGTTCGCAAACGCGAACTTCATGTTGGATGTTATCCTTTAAAGTCCCTATGAAGACATCAATCATGTGTTCCTCTGGAATATCAGTTACCTTTATATTCAATTTTTGGAAGTCATAAATGTGCTCCACCACTGAACCCTTTTGTTTGAGATTTATCAATTGGCTAAAGAAGGTGTTTCTCTTTGTATCCTCATAATGTGCTATCATTTCCTTTGTAAAAATTTACCAAGTGACAATTTTTTTACGGGAGCAAAGCCATTGATACCATACAATTGTATTTTGTTATAAATGTAAAGTTGCAATGCATATCTTTTGTGTGTTTTTCACATTATTGAGATCAAAATATTGCTACATTTATAGTATCCATGTTACGGGATCCTTTCCATCAAACTTCCTCATATCCATATTTGGAATATGGTGGTTCTTCAATCTAACATTAGAGTTTATGAAATCACGATTAACATTTATTTTTTTCTCATCATGAGTTTCCTCTACTATCTTTTCACTATTAGGAATCATTTCTTGTATTAACCTTGTCATCAAACCTTCCATGTTTGTTTTTATATCATTCTTCATGTCTTCCATGTTATCTTCCATTTTTTCATCGATCTTAGCTTCCATGTCATCCATCTTAGCTTCCATGCCATCCATATTAGCTTCCATGCCATTCTTCAAACCATCCATCTTAGCTTCCACACCTTTCTTCAAAACATCCATCTTACCTTCCACGTCTTTGTTCAAAACCTCCATTTCATTTTTTGTTGCTCTTTGTGAGAGTGATATTTGGTGCACTTGCTCTTGTAATTTTGATATGTCATGTTGCGCTTCTTCCTCTTCATGAGTCATAGTAGAGCCTTATGAAGGATTAATGGGTGTTTAATTCTTTTTAGGTGGAATTTTATAACCCAATACTGATATCTATGCTTTAATATTCCCTTGGAATCACTTCAAACTATTTTTTCACACAAGACTTATGCAATTCAGAAAAAAAAAAAATGAAAAAAAAAACCATTTTCTTTCTTTTGATGAGCTCGATATTGAAACTGAATTATCTTTGTGATTTCAAATCTTCAATATCTGAATTCATCCTTGTATCAGATCTCTGAATCTTCTTTCGAATGCCACAGGTCTGACCTTATTTGGATTCTTCGAGGCAAAGTTATGCACAATCTCCCACAATGACCTAATTATGGAATAGTTCAGTAGAGCGAACTTGTACGATGTGCCACGTGTCACTATTTCCTCCTTCGGCTCTGAAATTGATACACAGGAAACTACAATCCCTGTCATTGCGGCCACTTTTTACATAATTCCAATCCAACGCTCAAAGAGAGAGTTATGAGAATTTTCCCACGGTCACCTCTTTGAGATGAAATTCAGGAGCCTAAAAAAAGTCTAACTTCCACAGATCATATATCCAAAAATATTGCGAACCAAGGTCTGCAATTTTTATAGGAACTTCCTCAGGATTGGGTTTCGCTCTGTAAACATTTTCGCTTATGAACCTTGGTAGAAAAAATTTATAGCGCAAATGCCATGATGACATGTTTTAGGTGAAATTCGGGAGCCTGTAAAAATCCTAACTTCCACAGATCATATCTCCGAAAATATTGCGAACCAAAATCTAAAATTTTTACACGACGTTCCAAGGATTTCAGCTTCTCTATGTAAAAATTTCAGCTTATGAACCTTTGTAGAAAAAAATGTATATCGAAAAATGACCTGTTTGTAGCAGCAAAACCCTAGAATCCAAAGCTCTGATACCAAATGTTATGAAACCAGCTCCAAAAATAGAAGAAAAGAGAGATCAATTCCTTAGAAATAATCCACTTCAAGGGGGAAATCTCCGTTACATTACATAAATGAACAATTTTTGGATGATACAAATGAAAAATCCTCCTTCTATATATAGGAGTCCATGGGGTCACAATATAATCCTAGCCAACCTAACAATAATATTGTAAGGCACAATTATAACAATATTGGGGTTATAGGGGAACAATAATAACAATATTGGGGTTACAGGGGTACAACAATAAAAATAATGGGGTTACACTAACAACAATAATGGACTATACTAGTACTATAGGGACCTAACATACTCTTAGCCTGGGATCAAACCATCCCCTTGCCAAAACTCACCCTCGTCGTACTGCAAAATGCTTCTGAAATTATTAGCAAACCACGCCCTAGAATTTTAGCTTAGCTTCAGTGCTTTGCCAATGTGTGTGTTCTCCAACTGACCCAAAACTCTTCTCTTATACTTTTCTCAGTGAAACATCAATGGTCGTGATCCAATATCTGATCAACAACTAATATTAGAAGTTGCTTGATCCCCGTCACTTAATTCATTCTCATCACATGTTTAATTTAATTCACTTTAATCTTTTAATTTTCCTAAGTTAGACTTAGGTTCCTTAATTAAAAATATTAATTATTTGAATAACTATCAAACCATATGGAATTTCTCCAAACTCTTTCCGGGTCTTGGAGATCTCATGTACTCCAACTCCTCCACAAAATTTTGGTCCTAGAGCACATCTGATGCTACCCCAAAATCTCAACACTCCCTCTTAGCGATGAGTGTGCTCTAGCAATACTTTTGTTATCACTCCGCCAGATCTCTAAGGTTGAATAAGAGATCCCAACAGAGGTAACCATAGACCAATATTTTAGCTTGGTATCTAGCCCTACCAAACTAGAGAGGGCTCTCTCTGCAAGGTCACAACCAAGAGGGTTGGAGAATTAGGGTTTTAGGCTAGCTATGAGTTTAGGGGTTTTGATTTGATTTGATTGGGTTGCTGGATGAGGATATTAGGTCAAAGATGCTAGGTAAGGGAAAATAAGATTAGGGTTAGAGTATATTCAATGGGGCAAGGTAAGTAGGAAGGCTAGCACATTAGGGTTATTGGGATATGTTGTGGCTCATTTCCATTTACTTTTTAAATATTTCTCAAAACACCAAAAAAGCATATATGTTAGAAAAGGTAAAATTTTTGTATGTCGAAAAATAATTTTTATTTTTATGTTGGTGTATTAACATTATGTGCGGAGATGTAAAGGCGGGTCGAGTCAGGGTTATTCGAGTGCAGAAAAATTCAAGAGTCGAGCCGATCCATGCGTTCAAAACATTGCACACAAGTAAGGGTCGAGTCGAGATTATTCGCAAGCTCAGGAGAGACTACCGCTACAGAATACCGAATAAGCTCAGGAGGGTTACACCGTGGAGAAAAATAAATTATTAATCAAGATCATTTATTCGTTAAAGGAACATATGCGAGCCTATTGAATGAAACTGTGTTCATTACCAAAGAAATCGTATAGATTTCCCGAAGGTAGAGAACTAGCGTATTTTCCCTTAAAACTTAAGAGTTTTGTAAGAAGCATAAAGGGGGGAAATCGACGGTCAGGATCAAAGCACAGAATTGAAGCGGAGAGATGGACAGTAGAGATCATATCACAGAAATTAAATTCAGATGGATAAGAGGTTGTGAAGAGAAGCCACGTGCCGGCCATAGGTTCCGTCGTATATCGCATTCGGTAAAGGATACAAGTTTGAGATATGGTTAAACTTGCAAAGATGTGATGCGAAGAGTGACAAGTTTAAGATCTGGCGATGCGATGAATATCACACATTGCATGAGATAAGAAATTGCAGCGATCGAAGGAATTGAAAATCGGAAAATTTTTGAAGTGCTAATGAGGTAAAGGTTATAAAATTCGATATGTGATGATTCAGAAAGTTGCGATATTACGAGGTGATGCGGTCACATGTCACAAGTTCAGGAGGAAATTCACTAAGAAATATGTTGTAAACGTCGAAGGCCGAAATGCGATGGAAAGGCGTTTCTTCATAAAACCAATGCAACTGCACATAATCTTGGACTTTAAATAAGTTCAACTTAGCCTTTGAACATGGGCAACAGACTCGGGTATGTGACCCGACACAGAACAAAGGGAAGGAAAAGACGAAATGCAACAAACACAAGCAGAAAAGGCAGAGTCGAGCACAAGGGGGCATGATAACCTTGGTTGAAACGTAGAGGCATAGGCAGAGTCACGAAAAGAGAGCACATAGTGGCATTGTTGGAAATGCAACAACTGGGTCATGTCGGGCAAGGATGCGTTATTGCAAAAAATTTCAAATACCACACCAGAAGTAGAAAAGACATGACAGCAAGCAGAAAAGACAAATGTTGAACTCTAGAAGAAAGGCAGGGCAAGGATGTTTGATATATCGGGGAGACACATCAGTACTTCAGGGAGACGCATCAGCAACAAATCAAATTCAGCAAATAGAATAACCTTTAAAATTTTAATTTTTTTTCTTTGTCTTTTAAGGTCGAAGCTATACTAATGTCCTCAATTGCAATGTAATAAGTAGTTTTAACAGTTCAGGTAGTCGAAGGAGTTTCAATAATTTGTGGCAGTTACTAATTGTTTTTATTGTATTTAAGCAAGATAGAAAGAAAGAAGAAGGGTTCCTAGTTTTGGACCTTTGGAAGACTAAAAATTTGGTACTTACTTTTCTGAGGAATTAATGAAAGAAGCATAAAGTTTCCTACAACTGTTGATGGTGATTCATTTTTCTTGTGCCATTTTGTGTCCCTTCTTCCTGGAATGAAGTGAAGTAAATTAGTTTTTAGTCTCTTAAGTACATCTGTGAGTAAGATTTTAATAACCTTAATTTGTGCTCCTTCACTCCAGCTTCTCTCCCTTCACAAATTCTCTCTAGAAATTAAAAGTAATAAATCCTGTGTTTACAACATATTATTTTGAGTTTCCTCTCTCTCCATAAATTCATTTTGAAATTTAAAGTGGTAGATTCCGTGTTACAGCATATCATTTTGAATTTCTTCTACAGTTCTTCTTTTCCATTCGGATATCAGCAATTAATGGCATTGTAGAGTCTTTCATTATACTGGATTATTAAGAGTTTTAAAGAATTAGTTTCCAAAGGGATTGAACGAAGACCACCTGATATAATTACTTTTGTGACACATTTTTAAAATATTTCTTAAGCATTGATTCCTTTTCACATCAAAGGAATTGTCTGTTAAGATACAACATTTTCTGGTGCTCACACGAGGCCATATACCTCACATTAGAAGGTCCCTGCTTTGTCAGGCCCTGAAAGATTGGTTTCTAAAAGGGTTTGGAAACCCAAAACCCCCTCAATGCCTAGTACTACATTTTCAGATCCTGGAAGTAGTTATAGTAATCCTTTGTTTGAAGATATCTCTAAAGTACTTCCTTTCTTGGAACAATATTCACCTTTCACACCACTTCATTTTCAAGAATCTAAGTTGGAAGAACACTCGTTTGAATCTGTTTCTTTTATTTTTACTCAAGCTCAACAAACTCCAGTTGTTGGTCCCTCTGCTAGTGTCCATCAACCCACCCCCATATCATTTTTACCTCCACCTTCGTTCATTTTCACAACAGGTTCGTCGACTGCATCTAACCAAGGAACAGCCAATCAAGGTGCAAACATGGCATCACCAGACTTTTTGTTGGACAGATATGCTCCACCTAACCTTCCACAACCAATGAATGCAATGCCTCAAGAGTATCTTAAATTACTCCCACGTTTTACTGGAGAAGATGAAATAAATGCATAACAACACTATCCTATGTTTTGTAATTTTGCTAAAAATCTTAATGTAGAACATCTTGATGTTGTAATGAGGCTTTTTGTTCATTCTCTGGATGGAGAGGCTAGAAATTGGTTTAAGGGATTTCCAAATAATTCTATTAATACATGGGAAGAACTGGAAAATCGATTCACTTAGAGATGGAGTCAAAAAAGGGATCATGGATATTCACTGACATAATTCAATGCAATCAAAAGAAAAACATATAAGAATATATCAAATTTTATTAAAATATTCAATAAGTTGTATAACAGTTTTCCTGTAGAAATGAAGCCCCCTCCTTTTGGAGAAAAGGTGGTTTTTGATAGGGCTTTTGAATCTGATTTTAGTTTCACACTTAGAGAAAGGAGATCCCCTACTCTAGAGAAAATACAGACAGATTCTTTAGATATTGAAGCTAATATGAATGCAGCTGGAAAGGCGAAAGGGAAACAACCAGTACAAGGGAAGGGGAAAGCCAAAGAAGAATAATCACAAGATCAAAGAATTGAAGATATGAAAAAGGTGATAAAAAATTGTCAAATAAGCTAGTTAAGATGGAATTTGAGAGTAAAAACTCCCCAAGATAAGTACAACAAAACCGAGGGGGATTTAACCCTCAATTCAGAAGGCATACCCTGTAAATTTTTCAAAGGGAAAGAAAAGATCAAGACTAGGTTCAAGCACCATTGTACATAGAAGCAACACCCACAGAGTCAACTGAAGATGACCAAAGGGAATTTAAAGATCAAATATCTACTATGTACACAATAGAAGATGATGAAGAGGAAGATTGTGAGGGAGAATATGTTGAAGCTGAAGTATCTTTTGACCAATATGAAATGGATGAATACTGTAGGCAATTCACAGATTTCATACAAGTCAAGTTGCATAAAAAGTATGATTTGAGGTCTAGAAAGAGATATAGAGTGCAGGATAATGAAGGTGAAAAAAAAGATTCTATCCCTTCTCCAATGGTGACTCCACAACAAAGGGACCCTGTAAAACAAGTCAGTAATGGGAAGCAACCTGTAAATTCAGTTAATAGAAAAAATGTGCAACAAGGTGAACCTTCCCAAAGAAAATCTTTTAATACTAATATTTTGGAGAGAGTTGTTCCTGTACCCGAAAAAGCAGCAAAATCTAGAAAGAGTGAAGAAGAACCTAAAAATAATGTTAAACAAACTCATCCTTTCAATTTGACAAAAGGGTTGGAGAAGGTAAAAATTCAGGTACCTCTTCTAGAATTATCTAGAATACCAGCCTACAAGAAATAAATTTCAGAATTTATTAATCTCACACAGATTGAAGATATAAGTGACACTGTGAACTTACTAGAAGAGAATCCAATGGTCACCTTTAGTTCTCATGTATAATAAGTAGACCCCTTCGTTCCAACATTCTACATTTCTTTATTGCTTCGTGATTTTACTCTCAATAATTGTATGATGGACTCAGGAGCATCCCATAATCTCATGCCATTGTCTGTTATGAAGGAATTAAACTTGCAGATTACCAAACCTTATAGGGACTATATTCATTTGATTCCAAAAGGGTGAAATGCGTTGGGTTAATTAAAAATGTAGCAATTTCTTTGGCACAAATTCTAGCAAAGAGTATAGTCATGGATGTAGTGGTTGCTGACATTCCCGCCATGTTTGGAATGCTCCTGTCAAGATCTTGGGAAGCAAATATGGGAGGTGTTCTTAAATTGGATTTCACTTATGCTATCATTCCTATTTTCAATGGGGAAGAAAGGAGATTGTACATGGAAAAAAGGTTCGTGAAGACTACTACCAAGAAATATGCAGGAAATTCCCCTATTTATAGTAGAGAAACAGAAGATCTTTCATATTTCATGTTGCGTGAAGATGCATAATTTTTTGAATACACAAGGAAGTATCTCTCTTCTACAGTTTCAAATAATGAGTTGCACTCAAAAAGGATTTGGAAATTCTACTTTGATGGTGCCTACCCCAAGGAAGGCACAGGAGCTAGATTCTTGTTGATATCGCCAGAAGGTAACTTCATGCCTTTTTCTTTTAAGTTAGAGTTTGATTCAACAAACAACATGGCTAAGTATAATGCCTTAATCTTAAGCCTTCAAGTCACCAAACCAATGGGAGTTCGATGTATTTCAATTTTCGGTGACTCTGAACTAATAATAAAAAAGATCAAAAATCATTGTCAGACCAAGCATCTGATATTAAGATCATACATAAATGAAGTTTGGGATCTGATAGAGAACTATTTTGAAGCCTTCAATCTTTGGTTCATCCCAAGGGAGGAGAATAGGTTGGCAGATTCGTTAGCAGTTGCAACGAGTACCTTTAATCCTCCAATGAATCCAAGGTTAAGGTATGAGATTGAAATTAGACATAGACCCTCTATTCCTGGCAATGTGAAACATTGGCAGGTGTTTGAAGATGATGAGTAGATAAATCATTTCTTGACAATGATTGGAAATTTTGAAGATGCTAAGATAAATCAAGAAGAAGAACAGACAGAGTAGAAAGGGGAGGTAAGAAACGTCAAGCAGTGAATAGGTGAGAACAATATTATCCAATTGAAAGACAATATCCTCCCTAAAGGATTGGTTCCCCTTGAAAGACAATATCATCCCTAAATGACTGGCTCCCCTTGAAAGACTATTTAACTCTAATGATGTTGTTGTTAATTTGAAGGAAATACATCAAGAGGAAGAGATGGAAGATTGTAATTTGGGAACTCATCAAGAGCCAAAAATGGTGAAATTATTCAAGGGTGCTCCAAAAAATTACAAAGAAAGATACATTGAACTTTTTAAGAAGTATATGGACGTGTTTGCTTGGTCATATGAAGACTTGAAAATGCATGATAAAAGCATAATACAACATAAGATCCCATTGAAAGAAGGAATTAAACCACATAGAAAAAATCTCAGACAGATTAATCCATTACTGTTAGCTCCTATTGAGAAGGAAGTGAAGAAATTGCTATAAGAAAAAATCATAGTCCCTCTCAGATATTCGGATTGTGTTTCTAATCTAGTTCCTGTGAGGAAGAGAAATGGAGAGATAAGATTGTGTGTGGATTTCAGGAATTTGAGGAGAGCATCTCTAAAGGATAATTATCCTTTACCTAAAATGGATTATGTCTTAAAAAGGTGAGAGGAGCTTACAGGATGTCTATGGTTGATGGATTCTCTGGATATAACCAAGTGGCAGTGGATCAGGAAGATCAAAAGAAGACAACTTTTACAACCCCCTGGAGCACATTCATGTATGCGCAGACGCCATTTGGTCTTATGAATGTTGGTGCAACTTTTCAAAGGGCCATGGACATAATGTTTGTTGGAGAGAAGTATGTGGTTATATATTTGGATGATGTATCTTTTTTTTTAGGATCATATGATGAACACCTGGAACATCTGCAAAGGAATTTCAAAAAGGGTAGGAAGTGTGGTCTGTCACTAAATCCCAAAAAGTCTTTGTTCGCCTTGGAGGAAGGTAAATTAATGGGTCACATAGTTTCGAAACAAGGAGTAAAGATTGATCCAGCAAGGGTGGAGGAAATTTGGACCATTCCTTTACCCAGAAGAAAGAAATATATTCAGATATTTTTGGGAAAAATAAACTTTTTGAGAAGATTTGTACCAAATTATGCTGAGATTGTGAGAAATATAACAAACATGTTGAAGAAGAACGCAGAAGTGAGGTGGGATAAAGAAGAAAGAGAAGCATTTTCAAGAATAAACGAATCACTCCAGGAAGCTCTGGTTTTAATAACCCTGATTATCAAAAGGTATGTCAAATATTTTCATTTGCTTCCCCCACCACTATTGTTGTTGTGTTATTGCAGAAAAACGACAATAGTAAGGAACATCTAGTGGCATTATTCAGCAAAGTTCTCAGAGATGTTGAGCTCAAATATTAGATTTTGAATAAACAAGTGTATACATTGGTTAAAGTAGTCAAAGCCTTCGGGACTTATGTGTTGCAATCCCAAATTACTGCTTATGTACCTAATTTTGTTGTCAAGGACATGTTGGTTCAAAGTGACGTTGAAGGAAAAAGAGGAAAATGGATAGCTAAAATCCAGGAGTATGATTTTGACATTAAACCCACCAAGTTAATCAAAGGACACGGTTTAGCAAAGTTGCTAATAGAAACAATTTTTCAAGCATTGGGAATTAATATCTTGGCACCAGTGGATGGAGCTAACAATGAAGAAGGTTAGAATAAGCCCAAAATAGGTATTCAATACAATTTTTTGTGTTCAGATTGGTATAAAGATGTTGTTCATTACATGTGTTTCTTTTCTTGTCCATATTCACTGAATAGAATGAAATATAGAGCTCTCAAGCTTAAATCTCAGCCATATGTCATAGTAGAAGCAAATTTGTACTGGAAAGATCTTGCCGATATTTTTCTGTTGTGTTTAACTGAAAGTGAATCCATTGAGGTTATCAAGGAATATCATGAAATTCTATGTGGAGGAAATTATAGTTGGAAGGTCACAACACATAAAATCCTCAAGTCTGGTTTTTATTGGCCTACACTGTTTGCTAATGTATACAGAATAGTCAAAAGTTGTCAGAAGTGTCAATTTTTTGTAGAAAAGAAGAGACTTGCTTCGTTTCCTCTCATTCCAGTATTCATAGAAGAGCATTTTAGGCAGTGGGGACTGAACTTTATTGGAGATATCAATCCACCATCAAGTGGGCAGTTCAAATGGATTCTAATTGCTTCTGATTACTTCACAAAGTGGGTTGATGAAATCCCCACCAAGAAATCAAATGACCAAGTGGTGATGAAGTTTCTCGAGGAGAACATCTTCAGTAGGTTTTGTTGTCCAGTCAAGATTATAACTGATAATGCTCAGGTATTTAATTCTGCTCAATTCATTAGTTTCTGTCAAACATATAATGTAATTTTGTCACATTCCACAACCTACCATCCACAAGGAAATGGATTAGTAGAGTCTTCAAACAAGACATTGGTCAGGATTCTGAAGAAGAAAATCACTAAAAATCAGAAAGACTGGGATTCAAATTTGAAGCTTGTTCTTTGGAAAGTACGAGTAACCACTAGGAGGTCTACTGGAAATTCACCCTATAAATTCGTTTATGGAACTCAGATACTATTTCCTACTCATTTATCCAAACCAGTGATTGCTTTCCTTCAAGAAGCTCAGGAAGAACATAATGCTCTAGTGAGAAGATTGAACAAGGTGATTGAATCAAGTGAAGTCAGAAACAAAGCTAGAGATAACTTGATTTCTTATCAGGAAAATATGAAGTCCATATTTGACAGAAAAGAGAAAGAATCCTCTTCCAAGCAGGAGATTTAGTATTAATATGGGACACCATAAGGGCAAATAAAGGAAAGCATGGAATTTTGACCCTCTCTAGTGTGGCCTATATAGAATATTTGAAGACAAATCAAACAATACTTTCATCCTAGAAGATTTACATGGAGAATATTTGCAGCTATCTATGAATGGGTAGTATCTGAAGCATTATTTCCAACAATAAAATTCATCATTTCACCATTGTAAATACTGGATTTCTCATTGTTCATATGTGATGAAGCAATATTTGACTCCATGCCCAATGTATAAGGCACTAATCTGCGGTTCTTAGAGCTTTCACGGGAAAAATCACTATGCCCAAGTGGAGCCAGATGTTGTGGCTCATTTGTATTTACTTTTGAAATGTTTTTCAAAACACCAAAAAATTGTATATGTTAGAAAAGGTAAAAACTTTGTATGTCAAAATATAATTTTGATTTTTATGTTGGTGTATTAACATTATGTGCGGAGATGTGATGGCGGGTCAATTCAGGTTTATTCGTGTGCAGAACAGTTCAAGAGTCAGGTCGATTGATGCGTTCAAAACATTGCACGCAGTTTAGGGTCGATTCGGGCTTATTCACAAGCTCAGGAGAGACTAGCGCTACAGAATACCGAATAAGCTCAAGAGGGTTACATCGTGGAGAAAAAAAAATTAGTAATAAAGATCGTTTATTCATTAAAGGAACATATGTGAGCCTGTTGAATGAAATTGTGTTCATTAACGAAGAAATCGTTTAGATTTCTCGAAGGCAGAGAACTGGTGTATTTTCCTTAAAAACTTAAGATTTTTGGAAGAAGCTTAAAGGGGGGAAATCGACGGTCAAGATCAAAGTGCAGAATTGAAGTGGAGATATGGACGACGGAGATCATATCACAGAAATTCCATTCAGATGGATCGGAGGTTGTGAAAAGAAGCCACGTGTTAGCCATAAGTTTCGTTGCATATTGCATTCAATAAAGGATACAATTTTGAGATATGGTTAATCTGTCACATAAAAACGTGATTGCAATCACTTTTTTCATGTATTTCTCATTTTTTGTGTAGCAAGGTCCATCAAAAGTATGCAATATGGGTAATCCTGGGATGAGGAATTAAATTTTGCATCCAACGAGTACTCGCGCTCAAAATTTGAGTAAACAATTTGGGAGATAAGTTGAAAATACAAGTTTAAAAAGTAGTTTATTATTTTATTATTCTTTAATATTTTTACCCTTTTACTTAAAAAGTGGTGAATGATCCCCCATGTCTGACATCATCATCTTGAATCCTATTGGCTCTTATAAATTTTATTTTGGTAGTACATTTTTCTTAGGAGGCCCATTTTAGACTCAAAATCCCCCTAATGACAATCGCATTGATCCATCTTTCAACACGGGTCTGCCCTTTTATAAGGGGCATTGATCCCAGATATTAGGAAAAAATAGGGTTTCCCTTCAGTTTTCCAGTGTGTCTTGGCCTCTGTGGTGTCTTTATATAATATGATATGGTACCATTTTGTTTAGCTTGATTGTTTTGCTTGAGTGATAAATTTGTCTCTTTGACCCTGTTTGTGTTTGAGTGAAGATTGGATCACTCTCCAAGGTTTCTAGGTCATTTTTCCTTCACTTGCCACTTGTGTGTGTCACCAAGAGATTGGTTGACTTTATCTAAGAACTCTGCAGCAATCATTTGAAACATTATTTCATATTACTTTCGTCTTGTGTTTGCAGAGTTGTTTTCGTTTTCACTAAGTCATCGTTGCACTTCGGAATCATATTTGATTGACTGTCAAACATAGATCATGGTTGTTTGGTTTGCAAGCTTGCGAGTATATTTTATTTTGATTTCACATTTCAAAAGAGAAAAAGTGAAAGTCATTTTCATTTTGAGCTTTGGAATTGGTATTTTTTTTCTTCGTTTTGAAAAGAAGAGTGAAATTCATTTTCATTCAAAGTAATTTTGGAACCGATTTGCTTTCCATTTGAAAAAGAGAAAGTGAAAGAAATTTTCATTTCAATTATTTGTCTTTTTGGTTAGTTTTTCTTTAATTAATCCATTAATTGCATTAGTTTGTATTTGAGCATCCAAAGTGAAAGAAAAAACAAAAATATGTTTAGTGCACCTTAGTGAAGGAAGAGGTGATTTCATTTTCAGTAAGATTGTGCTTGGGTATAGTGAAAATGAATTCATTTTAGAGTTTAATTTAAATAATTTTGAGCTAGCTGGGGGGCATAATTGCTTGTTTTTTGAATTCTTGTTTGCACTTCCTCCCTCATTAGCTTAGAGTTAATTGAAATGAAATGAATTCTTTTTGCATTTAGCTGCATCGTAGGGATTCAGGTGACATCATTATTGAGCCCAAAATTGAGACATAATCAAATATCAACTTTAAAATTTACTCAATTAACCTTAAGGATCATTCAGAATTAATGCAAACATCTAGAGGTATTGGCTAGAGACGTGTTTCGGTGTCATTAAGCATAGCAACTTTCGCTAACATGTCTGTGTTACATTCCGGGGGTGATATCTCCTACCATGTATGGAAGTATATAGCAATATGCTCCATGTATGAAAATTATAAGGGGGCTCTCTCATCGAATGGTTACACATTAAACAGTGCTACTACGAACTGAGCTCCCATGTACTGCCGAGTATATTTTGGGATACCCCACTAGGTTGCAAACCTACCATAGGTAACCGAGTCGACCGCCTAATAGACATGATACACCGAGCACAACATTCAGGGTGATTGGCTATCGTATGTTAAGTCCTTGGTAATTTCTTTTTCCAAGGTGTATATTGAAGTTAACGGATACCTGGTAATCCTATATGCCTAGATTACCCCTTTTTGTTTTTTAATTTTAATTATAAAATAAGCTGCCCACGATAACATCCTACATGTGCAGTGCTCCTGGGATTATCTTGCCTAGTTAATTATAAATCTTAATTGCTCAAAAAGTGATTCACCTTTCCCTTTTTTGATCTTGTTCCAAAGGTCATCGTGGTTGAATCTTCGAATTCTCCTGACTCCTCCTCTGAAGGAACTTAAGGACCTCCTCATTAGATTCCACCATTTCCACCTATAACTCTTGAAGCTCAAGGTGTTGAACTTGGAATTTTCATAAGTGTCCAATCGATCTTGTCTTGACCACCACCTGAAGAGTGGCTTTCATCGTCATTTGAGGATCCTGTTGTGGGTCATTTTCATTTTCGTTCATTTTATTTTTCAAAATACAAAAAAAAACATATATTTAGAAAATAAGACAAAATGTAATTTTCCATATGCCAGAAAATAATTTTATTTTCATATCTCGCTCGATTAATTTGTTGTTCAAAAGTGTGAAGGTGGGACCAACTATTGGATTGACGCCTGTGCTAATCATCGGGTGGAATTTGAAGAAATGAAGGTTAATCCCAGATCAGCGGAAACCCGCAGGCACATACAACCCATAGGTTATCGGCATTGGTGCCTTCGCAATTAACTCTGCCAGAATTTTGCTAACCATAGATCTATGGCTCACGATGACTGCAGGGGAAGACTCTCGATAAATGTGTCGTACACCAGAGCACCCCCGCAGTAACGTAAGCAGCCCGCAATGCAGATAGCACATGCTGCCAACTAGGAGACATCTCATCTGTCACATCATATTGTCATTACCCGTCCAGTCGAGTATTGAATTAGCATTGATTATTCAAAATTTCGCGCCATATATATAAGGTGTTGAAGTTATTATTTTCTCCTTATTGATTTTCATTCCCAATTGCCCAAGAAGTTATCAATTTTTTACCTCTGCAGTTAATTATTCACCACCTTGAACTAATTCATGGCTAAAAATTCGTATTTTTCTGGCTCTTCTAGCCATATCCCTCTCATGGATACTGAGCAAGAGGTTAGGGATACTAGGTGCACCGTTGAACATTTACCCTTCTACCAGCGAGACTTTCTGAATGAGAAAATTTCCCCCATTCATTCAGCCATGGTCAGGTCTGGTATTTTGTTTTCATGTGTTCCTAGAACTTATCTCTTTCTTGAATTTGTGCATTGGTTAGTGTATGCATTATATCCCAGCAAATGTTTTGTGATGAATTATTTAGGGGATAATTTTCTTTAAGTCATAGCTCATTTAATCCATCAAGCCCTTTGTTATCCCGAGTCTGAATCTTATGTCCAGTTCACTGAAGAATCATTGGCAGAATTTATGACAATTTTGTAGGACAAGAGTTTACACATGTTATTTTATTTTTGAAGCCAGAAGAAAAACGTTTTGAGGCAGATGATAAAGAGTTCCCATTAGATATTTTCGATGTAGAATTCAAGCCAGTACAACAATTTTTGTCAAAGATACTTGGAAAGGAGGATTCCGCTCAAATTGACAGGTTGGTGTTTGGGTTATTTGCCTTAATGATGAAGCCTAATGTGGTGTTGGATATTTTCTCCTACTGGCAAGAGAACGTTGACATTCAGCTTATGAGCTTTTCCCTCACCGGTTATTTCAGAAATTAGATTCTATGGAGCTGGGATTGAACCTTATAGATTACCAATATTTGTCCCCATGAGATTGTTTGCCCTGGAAGTTATTAGACAGAGTCTGAATGTAGATCAAGTACATTTTGTTCCAATGAAGAAATATCATTTATTTAAGTTGCATATGTTTGTGGGACCATTCATAGTGAATATGAGGCAAGCAGCAAATGAAGCTAACAAGACGTTAGAAAACATGCACTTGTTGCTAGGTGAGAAGTGGGCTTATGATCCGCACAAGGTAATCTATAATAGAAGGGTTGAAAATGGTTATTCTTCTTTTTTTCATGACAGTAGGCCTAAAGTATAAAATTTAGCTAACAAAGGTTTTGCAGACTCTAATAGTACCATCATTCAAACTCCAATCATTTCTGAAAGGTAAAGAAAAAGAAGCAAAGAGAAATCTATTGATTCTGAATATGAAGAACAAAGAGCTGAGAAAAGATCTAGGTTGACTGAAGAAATACCAAGCACCCAACGTGGTTTCCTTATTCAATTAGGAGATGCTCAGAATGCACCAGCTTCACCGTCAAGACATGGAGTTTTTCAAGATCAAGTTCCTTTGATCAAGCAAGTTTTTTCTCAAATTGCATAAAAGAATCAGAAGATTAAAGCTAGTATGGAGGCTCAAGCTGAGTATCAGATTACTCCTGACCAAACCAGATTGATGACTATTATGGACTTAGAAACGGACTAGTTGAAGATTGTTTTCTCTCACCCATCTGAAATGACAGTAGGGTCATCCAGCAGTTTTAAAACTGTTAATTTAATTGTTGATGTTAATAAGATCCCTTTACTTGACAAAGTTAATTTACATATGTAGACATGTCAATTGATTGTTAATTACCTAACTAAAACAAGTGTAGCTGCTCATAAGGAAAAAAATATGTTAGGAAAAGTGATAAAATAGCTAAAATTGGAAAAGGCTAATTCTAGGGCTCTTTCAACTCAGAATGAATATTTGAAGAAGATAATTGTAAAAATTCGAGTGGACCCCAATGATAAATCAGTTGTACAGAAGTTATTACAAAGTGTTGAATCAAAAATCAATGTATTGAAAAATAATTTAAAGTTTCCTACTCGAGAGCATCCAATGGAAGCAAAGGTAGTAGAGGTTGAGAATGAAAAGGAAATTCTTTTGCAGCAGATGTTGCAAAAAGAGGAAGAGATTTCTAAATTAAAGGAGTCAATACTTAACTTGCAAATTCAAATTGAATCTCATTCTTGCACCATAGTCATGTCATCTGGAACTGATGATCTCGCAGCAAGATTGTCACAGTTGAGTGCAAAGTTAAATATGGCAGAAATTGATCTTAAGAAGACTCTGAGTGACCTTGACACAATGATGAATATAATGCAGACCAAATAAGGAGAATTCAATAAGTATAAATCAGGTTTCCAGACAACTTATGATGAAATCAAGAATCTTAAAGAAAAATTGAAAGGAAACATAACTTTGATTAGAGCGAAAGATATTGTGTGGAATGAAATCATTGAAGTCATGAAAAAAGCTTGAGATTCCTTCATTATAGTGTCAGAGGAAAAAATCATAGTCAGATATTTACTGGAACTTGTTCTAGATGACAAACAAAAGACTCTTAACAGATCTTTATGGAAAAAGAAATTCATTGATTTTATAAATTCCAAGATAGATCAGGAGCTGGAGGAAAATGAAATCAAATATAGAACATTGTGTTTTCTAGAGATAAATAAGTTGATTCTGAAATATACTTGCAGGATTTCGACGAAGAATAAATTGACAGAAATCAAACAGGGTATAAACAGATTTGATAAAATATTCGACAAAAGGACTAGAGCGGGGTTTCCATCACGTTGGGATCTGAAACGAAGTATTTTATCTTAGGATTCATATGAGCCTTTATTAGTGATAGAAAAGAGAAATATTAATAATACCCATGAGAAAACTGTAATCTTGAAAGGAGCTACAATTGTCAATTTCTTACAGAGGCATTTTAAATTATTATGGATGGCAAAGACTTTGTTCACAGAAAGGCCCACTTTCAACAGAATCATTGCTTTTAGATTAGAATATCACAAGTTGGTCAATTCTCCTAAAGCCAACATTGAATCTGGAAAAAGTGCAGAGCATGGATGACTGACTCACCGAGTGACACCTCGGCACCTCAGAAGGACACATCAGAAAATCAGGGAAACACAGTGACAACCAATCAAATCTAGATCTAGCAAATAGACTAATTCTTTTAGTTTTATTTAACTTTTTGTTAAGAAATTAATCGTAATGTAATAGGTAGTTTTCACAGTTCTAGGTAGTTTTAGTAGTTACAAGAAGTTCTAGCGGTTACAAACTTATTTTGTATGTATTTAAACAAATGAGAAAGAAATAGGAGGGTTCCGAGTTTCGGACTTATGGATGACTGCAAGTTTTGTACTTAATTTTCTAAGAAATTAATGAAAGAAGGTCAATTTTCTTGCATCTGTTGATGGTGATTTGTCTTTCCAGTTTCATTCTTTGTTTATTATTCTTTGAATGAAGTGAATTAAAGTAGTTTTTGGTCTCTTTATTACACCTATAAGTAAGAGTTAAATATCCTTAATATGAGCTCCTTCACTCCAACTGTTTTTTCTACATAAAGTTCTTTTGAGATTTAAAGTGACAGATTCTGTTTTTTAGCATATCATTTTGAGTTTCCCCCTTCAGTTCTTCCTTTCACTCAAATATCATCATTTAATGGCATTGTGAATTCTTTCATTATATCAGATTATTAAGGGTATTAAATAATTAATTTCTAAAGGAATTAAACAAATACCATCTCATATTATAAGTTTCGTGACATATATTTCTAAAATGTCTTAAGCATTGATTCCTTACCACATCCAAGGGATTGTCTCTTAAGATACAACATTTTTTGGCATTGTTGCTGGGGATGAAGAAGCAAAGTTCATTTTCCTTGGGTTTTCATATTAATTCCTCTGGTTGTTCAGTGAGGAGGAAATATTCAGTTGTGTTTATTATTTTCATAATTTTGGCTTTCAAAAGGCCTCACACAAGGTTAGATACCTCGCAACAAAAAGTTCCTACTTTTTCAGATCCAAAAAGATTGGTTTCTAAAAAGGCTCAGAAACCTAAAACCCATTCAATACCTAACCCTACATTGTCTTCTCCTAGCAGCAGTTCTCATAACCCTTTGTTTAAAGATATTTCCAAGGAACTCCCTTTCTTGGAACAAGATTCACCTTTCACACCCATTCCTTTTCAAGAACCCAAGTTGGAAGAACAGTCTTTTGAGTCTGTTTCTTTTACCTTTACATAAGCTCAAAAAACTATAGTGGTTGGTTCCTATGTCGTTGTTCATCAACCCACTCCCATATCAGCTTTTTCTCCACCTTCATTCACCTTCATAGCAGGTTCATCAACTTCATTCACCCAAGAAGCCATTAATCAAGGTGTAAATATGGCAGCACCAGCTTTCTTGATGAATATATATGCACCACTTAATCTTCCACAACCAATTAATTCCATGCATCAAGAATATCTTAAATTACTTACTCGTTTCACTAGAGAAGATGAAGTAACTGCAGAACAAAATCTACCCATGTTTTGCAATTTTGCTAAAAATTTAAATGTAGAACATCTTGATGTTGTAATGATACTTTTTGTGCAGTCTCTAAATGAGGAGGCTAGAAAACGGTTTAAAGGTTTACCAAATGCTTCCATTAATAACTGGGAAGAGTTATAAAATCAATTCACTCAGAGATGGGGAGAGAAGAGAGATCATGGTTACTCATTAACATAATTTAATGAAATTAAAACAAAATCTAATGAGAATATTTCTGAGTTTGTCAAGAGATTCAATAAATTGTATAATAGTTTACCTGTAGAGATGAATCCCCACCTGTTGGAGCGAAGGTAGTTTTTGTTGGGCTTTTTAATCTAATTTCAGTTTCACTTAGAGAGAGGAGATCCCCTACTCTTGATCAAATCCAAATAGATGCTTTGGAAATTGAAGCCAATATGACTGCAATTGAAAAAACAAAAGAAAATAAGCCAATCCAGGAGAAGGGGAAAGAAAAAGAAGAATCACCACAAGATCAAAGAATTGATGATATGAAAAAGGTGATTAAAAATTTGTCAAACAAGTTAGTAAAGATGGAATTGGAAAGTAAAAACTCCCAAAGACCAGTACAAAAAAACAAAGGAGAATTTAATCCTCAATTCAGAAAACAACCTCTGCAAATTTTGCAGAGGGAGAGAAGAGATCAAGACCAAGTTCAAGCACAACTGTATATAGAAGCAGCGCCTGGACAGTCAGCAGAAGATGAACAAAAATAGGTTGAAGATCAAATATCTCTTATGTACACAAGAGAAGATGATGAAGAGGAAGTTTTTGAGGGAATATGCTGAAGCTGAAGTGTCTTTTGATTAAGATGATATGGATGAATATTGTAGACAATTCACAGATTTCATGCAAGATGAGTTACATAAAAAGTATGATTTCAGATCTAGAAAGAGATCCATATTGCAGGATAATGAATGTGAACAACAAGATTCTCCTCCAATGGCGACTCCACAACCCACGAACTTAGTAAAAAAAATAGATAAAGGGAAGCAACCTGTAAATCCAATAAATAGAATAGAAGTGCAGCAGACTGAATCTTCCCAAAACAAATTTTATAATACTGATATTTTGGATAAAGTTGTTCATGTGCCTGCACAAACTTTATATCCTAGAAATAATGAAGAATAACATGAGAAGAATGTTAAGCAATTTCAGGTTTTCAATTTATCAAAGGAGTTGGAGAAGGTCAAGATTCAGGTGCCTCTTCTTGAATTAGCTAAGACACTAGGTTATAAAAAAAGAAATTTTAGAACTCATTAATCTCTCACAGATTGAATATATAAGTGATATTATGAATTTTCAAGAAGAAAAACCAGTAGTCACTTTTGGTCCTCATGTAGAAGAAGCATATTCTTGTGTTCCTCCATTTTACATTTCATTGCTTCTTCATGATTTTATTCTCCATAATTGCATGTTGGATTCAGGTGCTTCTCACAATATTATGCCAGTATCTATCATTAAAGAGTTGAGTTTTCAAGTTACTAAACCATATAGGGACCTGTACTCATTTGATTCTAAGAGGGTGAAATGTGTTGGGTTAATTAAAGACCTGGTAGTATCTTTGGCATAGATTCCAGCAAAAAGTATTTTTATGGATGTAGTGGTTGTTGATATTCCAGCCAGATTTGGAATGCTTTTGTCAAGATCTTGGTGAGAAAATTTGGTAGGAGTTTTAAAATTAGATTTCACCTATCCTATCATTCCTGTTTTCAATGGGGAGGAAAGGAGATTGTACAGAGAAACAAGGTTTGTGAAAACCACCATAAAGAAAGATGTTGGTAATTCCCCCATTTATAGTCAGGAAAAAGAAGACCTTTCATGTTTTATGTTGCATGAAGATGCAGAATTTTCTAAAGACACAGAGAAGCAACTCTCTTCAGCAATTGTACATAATGAGCTACATTCAAAAATATTTGGAAATGTTATTTTGATGGTGCCTACTCCAAGGATGGCACGAGAGCTGGATTCTTATTGATTTCTCTAGAAGGTAACCTCGTGCCTTTTTCTTTTAAGTTATAATTTGATACGACGAATAATGTAGTTGAGTATGAAGCCTTGATCTTAAGTCTCCAAACTGTTAAACAGATGGGAATTCAATGTATTTACATTTTTGGTGATTCTTAATTAATTATAAGATATATTAAAAGTATTTGTCAGACCAAAGCATCCAAGATTGATATCATACAAGAATGAATTTTGGGATTTGATAGAGAACTATTTCAAATCTTTCAATCTTCAGTTTATTCCGAGGTAGGAGAATAGATTGGCATATTCTTTAGCAGTTGTTGTTAGCACCTTCAAGCCACCTATGAATCCGAGGTTGAGATATGAGATTGAAATTAGGCATAGACCCTATATTACTGATAATGTGAAACATTGGCAGGTGTTTGATGATGATGAGCAGATAAATAATTTCCTAACAATGATTGAAAATTTTTAAGATGCTAAGATAGATCAAGAAGAAGAACAGACAGAGTCGAAAGGAGAGATAAGAAATCTTAAGCAGTCAATAGGTGAGCAGAAGGTTATCCAATTGAAAGACATTGTACTCCCTAAAGGACTAGTCCCATTTGAAATATTATTTGATTCTAAGGATTTTGTTGTTAATTCAAAGAAAATAAATCAAGAAGAAGAGATGGAGGACTGTAATTTGGGAACCCAGCAGGAGCCAAAGATGGTGAAACTATTCAAAGGTGTTCCTAAAAATTATAAAGAAAGGTACATTTATCTTTTTAAGAAGTATATGGATGTGTTTGTTTGGTTGTATGAGGACTTAAAAATGTATGATAAAAATATAATACAGCATAAGATCCCATTGAAGGAAGGAATCAAACCACACAGACAAAGTATCACACAGATTAATCCATTACTTTTAGCTCCAATTGAAAAAGAAGTAAAGAAATTTATGCAAGAAAAAATCATAGTCCCTCTCAGATTTTCAGATTTGGTTTCTAATATAGCTCCTGTGAAGAAGAAAAATGGAGAGATAAGATTGTGTGTGGACTTCAGTAATTTGAACAGAGCATCTCTAAAGGATAATTATCCTTTGCCGAAAATGGACTATGTCTTACAAAAAGTGACAGTAGCTTACAAGATGTCAATGGTGGATGGATTCTCTGGGTATAATCAGGTGGCAGTTGATAAAGAATATTAGAAGAAGATAGCTTTCACAACCCCCTGGGGCGCCTTCATGTATGCAAGCATGCCATTTCTTCTTATGAATGCAGGTGCAACATTTCAAAGGGCCATGGACATAGATTTTTTTGGTGACAAATATGTGGTTATATATATGGATGATGTAACTGTTTTCTCGGGGTCAGATGATGAACACTTGGACCATTTACAAAGGACCTTTCAAAAATGCAAAAATTTTGTCTGTCACTAAATCCCAAGAAATCTTTATTTTCTTTATTGGGTCACATAGTTTCAAAACTAGTAAAGATTGATCCAACAAGGGTGGAAGCAATTCAAACAATTCGTTTACCCAGAAGCAAGAAATATATTCAGAGATTTTTGGTAAAAATAAAATTTCTGAGGAGGTTTGTGCCAAATAATGTTGAGATTGTGAGAAATATAACAGACATGTTAAAGAAAAATGCAGAAGTGAGATGGGATAAGGAAGCAAGAGAAGCATTTGCTAGAATAAAGGAGGCACTTCAGGAAACTCCAGTTTGAATTAGTCCAGATTATCAAAAGGCATTTCAGATATTTTCATTTGCATCCCCCGCTACTATTTTTGTTGTGTTATTGCAGAAAAATGAGGACAGTAAGGAGCAGCCAGTGGCATTTTTCAGTAAAGTTCTCAAAGATGTTGAGCTCAAGTATAAAATTTTGGAGAAACAAGTGTATGCATTGATTAAAGCACTCAAAGATTTTAGGACATATGTGTTACAATCTGTTGGAATGGGGTCTCCTAACAAGCTGCGAAACTGGTCTATTTTGAATATTTTTTATTAGATTTAGTCTAGCGTAGGGGTTTTGGGGTGGGTCAAAGCCTCGAAAGCATTGTAATGGGTGAAAGGGTAAACTAGGGGTCCAAAAACCATGGTTTGCGGACCATAGAAAAGTCTAGGCTAGATTGTTATAAATAGAGGAGCATTTTGTATTGTAAAAAACAAGAAATGATGAGCTATTGATGCGATTTGTGGTTTAAGATATCTGTTTGGGTTTTTGGGGAAAGGACTCCTGCTAGTTGTGTGCACGGACATCCAAGTCCAGCTGTGTGCGGACCCTGCTGCTGTGTGCATAGGTTGGGAAGGGAATTGTAAGGAATAATTGATGAATTAATGAATACGAAAGATTGTTAGAGAACTGAATCTATGAGTACTTTTGTGAGAATTGTTGATGATTGTTGTATTGTGCATTTTCTATCTTTAAGCTGCGAAGATCTATGTAGGTGCATTCTTGGATCTAGATCTATTATGTTCTGTTTATGTAATGTTGTGTTAATGTCATAAAAACAATATAACTATAGATCTAGCACACGTAGATGAAGACAGAGACTTAATTAACCCTACGCAGAACAAGGTAAACTGGAAATTACAGGATCTAGTGCAGCTCTGCTTTCCTTACCCATCCTTTCTCAGGGTGAAGAAACCTGGTTCCAGCACCCACCCATACTACTTCGAGTGAGACTTTGACCTGCGCAAGTAGGTCACTGCCAAAAGGGCCAGTAGTATAGGGGTTTTTTGGAAAACCTTGCACACCGAGCCTGGGTCAGGACCCCTCAAGCCAAAAAATGGTTCCATTGTCGGAACCTAAGAAGTTTGAGAAAGGGATTGGGTACTAACAAGAAAATACTGGATAAGGGTGCCTACGACGGGCCCCTAGGAAACCATGACGGTACACTTGAAATTACCTACCTTCAAAGGCATGGCTAAAGAAGACATGGAGCGGTTTTGGTTTGTGGCAAAGTCAGTATGGGTTGCGTAGAGCGTGGTGAGTGAAATTATGAAAAAATCGTAGCTATCCTTAGCCTTTGATGGAATATCTTTGGACTAGTATATGGGGTATGTATTGCAAAATAGGGGCACAACTATCCATAACATCAAGGACACCCTGAAACAGCAGTTTCAGAAACCTAAATCCTACTCTCAGATCGTAGCAGAACTAAAAGATTTCAAGCAGGGAACAACTGAGTCTGTATGGGAAGTAGATCAACGCCTTAAAAAAGCTATCAGAGAAGGAGGATTTCGGTACGATGACAGGCAGCTTACGAAATGGTTCATCGCCATGCTACTCCCTCACCTACGCGTACCTACGGGTCACCAGACTTTTGACTCAAAAGATAAAGCCTTGGAAGATGCTATGAAATTAGAAGCTACGCCTCTAAAGGATGTTGCGTTAGAGGTACAGCAAATCCAGGTGTAGCTTGGGGTTATGCACCAGGAAATTCAGAATCTACAACGGGAGAAAGGAAGAGGGGATGGCACGGAAATAGGTCATGTGGTAGGCCACCCGGGATCAGGGCCGCATAGTCCGAAACAGCAAGGCTCAAGGGGACCTACGCTCTGGCATGGAGAGAGCTGCGCATCTGGGTTGCGTAATACCAACCGATGGCCCTGTCCAGGCACCCCCATTTTCGAACCAAAGCGACGTTGGTGCCGGTTTTTCTGGTCGTTTGGCCATGAGGAGCAAGACTTCCGAATCCATAATGAAGTAATGGACTGGGGAGAAGACCCTACCTCACCAAAAACCCCCTCAGGCAGGGATGACTCCCCCCTTGGAAGAAGGGACGAGAGTCGAAGCGGAAGCGCAGGTCGGGGTCGGGGCCAGTTGATTTGATATAAGTGTGGTGGCATGGGGCATTTTACGAAGGATTTCCTGGACCCCTTATGACAGTCCTGCAAGTATTGTAGACAGTTTGGCCATACGCTGGAAGATTGTCCAACCCTAAAAGCAAAGATACAGGGAAAACAGCTACCATCTGTGAAAAAGGTGCGAAGGGTCCAGACCGAGCTAAGGGGTAAGGATACAAAGGTAAATGTGGTAATGCGTAGTGGATTGGAGAATGGGGAAGCTAAGGAGAAAGACAAAATTGACGCACTGATCCGCAAGGCAGTTAGCAACCAAGAAGGAATGGACCTAGACAAATCAAGGGAAACATTTATGGAAGCTCAGAAGGACTTCCTTGAGACTAAAGTTTCGCCATCTGCAAACCTGGGAGATGTGGAAGTAGCTGAGGAGGTTAAAGCCTTCCTACAGGTATGCATGAGGCTGCTACACAACCCCCAGGCAATACGAAATCTGCAGGCTTTACTAGAGAGCTACGCAACACGCACTGCCCTGTCACACGACATTAAGGATGTGCATAAGTTATGAAAATATCAAAGACGCACTGGTAGGGAAATGCGGCTGACAGTCCAGATCAGAAACTATGAAATGGATCGGGTTATCTTATACCTCAGATCGGACGCCAATATACTACCTAAGCACACTTGGAAATGCATGGGGAAACCCAAGCTGGAAAGACCCACCATCTAGCTTCGAATGGAAAATAAAAAAAAAATCATTCCTCTAGGTAGGCTACCAAAAGTCATGGTTGATATCGTAAGGGTAAGGGTCCTGGCTGACATTTAAATAATAGAAATTGTGGAAGATACAGATCCCTACCTTGCGCTCCTCGAACTGGACTGGGCTATCGACATGGGGGGCGTCATCAATCTCAAAAAGCGCAGCATGGTATTTGAAAATAAGGGCACACGAGTCATTGTGCCATTAGACCCTGTGGAAGGAAAATGTTATACGGAACCTATACCCAAGGAGGGAGATGGGGATTATATCTATAATTTGACAGCGCAAAATAGGGACAACCCAACCCAGGACGCAGTACCATGCTACGAGGGGGATGTTGAGGATCCCAGTAAGGAACTAGAAGCTTGGCTGACCCGACTAGGTGAAGCCTCTACACTGCGTTGTCTTCGTATCACAAAGGACTCCCTCTTTATGGTCCCAGAGGAAAGGACTGGAGTAGAGCTAGGCCTGAGAAACTACAGCGAACCCACCCTGGGAGAGGGTCAGGTTGACCCACGAGTGAGAAACAGGTTCCCTATGATGCCTGTAGGTTCAGTAGGTGGTGGTCCCATGCATCGATCCACTCCTACGACGACGTCACAGCCAAGGGTCAGGCGATTTCTTCCGACAATAGCCCCCCTTGGGGCCTTATTAGAACAAATGATAAAATTGTCTTGGTCTTGGGCCAAGAGCTACCTAGGAGGCAAGCCTGTGTTGGGGGAAGACAAGCATGTGTCACAACTGGGTAAAATTAGCATGACAAGTACGCCAAGATCACTGGGGCCGCGAAAACTAGCCGTTGGAACTATACTCACTGGTAAAAAGCAAAATTTACCGTTGAGAGAAGCAGCTTCCGAGCCTTTGGCAGGACGAGTTATGGGAATTTTTTACTATTCCCTGGGAAACCCGCCCCAAGTAAAATATCCCTCTCCATCATACGATTGGAAGTGCTTAAAAGGGGGCAGGATAGTCCGGTTAGCGGTATCGTCTCATTTACAGAACTGGCCTACCTCAAGCATTGTGTGGAAGCAATTGAGCAACAAAATTTTTCATAACCACAGTATCCCTCTCATGTCTGGTCAACCTCCTCCGTCGGATAGTAGTCACCTAGAGCCAGGATTCATTTTTCGTGCAAGAATGTTGACTACTACCCCTGCTGAATCCTCCGCCCCAACCAAGCCTTATGTTGAAGAAGTCCTAGAGGATGAGCCCGAGTTAGAAGAACAAGGTAAACTGGGAATTACAGGATCTAGTGCAGCTCTGCTTTCCTTACCCATCCTTTCTCAAGGTGCAGAAACCTGGTTCCAACACCCACCCATACTACTTCAAGTGAGACTTTGACATGCGCAAGCAGGTCACTGCCAAAAGGGCCAATAGTATAGGGGTTTGTTGGCAAACCTTACACACCGAACCTGGGTCAGGACCCCTCAAGCCAACAAATGGTTCCATTGTCGGGACCTAAGAAGTTTGAGAAAGGGATCGGGTACTGACAAGAAAATACTGGAGAAGGGTGCCTACGACGAGCCCCTAGGAAACCATGATGGTACACTTGAAATTACCTACCTTCAAAGGCATGGCTGAAGAAGACATGGAGCGGTTTTGGTTTGTGGCGAAGTCGGTATGGGTTGCGTAGAGCGTGGTGAGTGACATTATGAAAAAAGCGTAGCTATCCTTAGCCTTTGATGGAATAGCTTTGGACTGGTATATGGGGTATGTATCACAAAATAGGGGCACAACTATCCATAACATTTGTTATTGCCTAAATCTACCTCAGGCTGAAGGAAGGCAGAGTTTAGGGTAACACCAAACCACGCTCAGTCTGGTAGCTAGCCCTACCAGAACAGGAGAGGGCTCTCTCCATGTCAATCTCAGGAAAAATGTATCAATAGGGCTTGAGATGACTGAATGAGTGCTAATTTTAGGCTAGGTATATTAATCAAGGAGTTTGAAATGATTTTTTAAGGGTTTTTTGTTGGAAAAAGGGAAAGGCAATTTTTGGGCTTGGGGATGAGGCCAATTTCTTGCAGAGTTCAAGTTGGGGCAGGGAAGGCAATGGCTTTGATGCCTTATATCCAATGAATGGATAGAAAATAATTTTGAGGACCTGAAGAGGGCAAGAGGGTGCAAGGATCCTCTTCAAACTGACGAAAACATATAAAACTAAACAAAATTTTAAGGCGGAGCACCAGCAAACTAATGAATTCTACCTTAGTTACTCATTTGTTTAATTTAGAAGCAAAGAGAAGGGAAATGGCGTACATAAAAATTAATGAAACTTACAGATACATGGAGAAAAACATCATCAAAACTCAAAGCCACAAGGATCCCAACAAGTGCTGCAAAACTCTGGTCTTTCCTTTGCCAAAAATTTGAAATGAGTATACAATGGAGTGCCAAACTATTCCCAAGAGTCCAACCCTAAAAATTTCTTAGAAAATACAATATATAGACCATCCTAACCCCTTCCCATGCCTCTAGGGGTCGATCTCATCCTTCTAGGAGCTGTTTCAACCAATTCTAAACATGGAACTGAAATCTAGGCAGCCAAACAACTTGCCTCTATATGCTAGGACAATGATCCATTCACTTAATTTTCACTTTTTAGTGAATGAATCCCCTAGAACAAGTAAAAAGATGCCAAATTTACATCATAGCCACAAAATTACATCAAGATAGAACAATAATTACATCAAGAAGTGAAACTAGTCAAACTGGCCGAATTTCTGAGTTGAAAAGTAAAAATTGGACCAAAATCCTCTATGCGTCGCACCAGAAAACTCAATGCGCCGCGCCACTTTGAGCCTATTTTTGGGGCACTTCCTGAAGTCCAAATTGAGCTCATGATAGCTCGTTGGAAAGCCCTACCTGTCTATTATCCAAACCAAGTGGAAATTTTGAATTTGGAGTTCATTTGTCCCTCCAAAATGTCAATCTCCCAAAACTGGTTCCTGTGTGTGCAAAAGGTGGCAGAAAGGCCATTTTCAAGGTGTTTTTGACCCTTTAAACCACCTAGAAATTGATGAAATCTCTCATACATTCCTAAGAATGCATAATTTATCATAAAAAACCCAAAAATGTCAAGTTTTCCTCCATAAGATCTCTCAAACGTAAGCGCGCGTCGAGTGGCGCGACGCGTCGGGCAGAAAAATCTGTTTTGCGACCAAAATTTCAAAAATGACAAAATTTTCTCCAAATTCCTTGAGATTTGGACTGAAGGTCCTCCAACACGTTTCATGCTCAGCCATTTGAATCTTCGGCCAAGATTATGTCTTTTCACGCCTCCTCGATGCCTTCTTCATCTATGTTGCTTGAGGTGAATATGAAGAGTTTGGCGTCTTTGTCTCGATTGCCAAATATGTGCCAAAGGGAAATGAGGGACTGTGAGGAATATGGAACAGTGGGGAAAATTGTATTTTCTGTCAAGTGGATTTAAAATATGGGACAATCACTTGACATGTTTGGGATATGGGATTTGGGGATTTTTTGTAAATGATAGGGAAAGGGATAAGAAAAGGGAGTGAAAGGATTTAGGGATAGGAGTAAATGAAATGACAAGATATACTCAAGCTAGGTGAAGTCAAGGATGTCAAAAAAGTCCTTGAATGTTTTGGGAATTAGGAATTTATCAATGATATGAAGGAAGGGAAGTGATAGAAAGTGGTAGGGTTTTGAGGATGAAAACATGGGAACAAAGGGTATAAGGGATATGATTGTGTTGGGACAGAGGGAATAGGAGAGGGGATTATGATAACAGTATGATAACAGTGATAGGAACACAAATGAAAAATGGGGTGGGAGTGTTTAGCACCAATAGTTAAACTTCAACACTTCATTTCAAACCCTAAGGGAGCAGATTTTGACATGGATATAGGGTTTGTTTTTCACCAACCAAATTTTAATGTCTTTGCCTCTAAACCACACCACACATGAATAAAATCACTGAACAAGCATGGTCGAACTTACTTGGAGAAAAATGAGTTGAATCGATTTTATTTTTATGGAGCGGTGATGATTTTGTGCCTTGGAGGCTCTGTGCGCCGCGCGCACTCCCAGTGCGTCGCGCCAGTGTTAATTTACACTGTAGAAATATTCCCAATGCGTCGCACACCAGCGCAACGCGCTCAAAATTTCTCCATATTTCAGGCCTTGAAACACTGTTTTGCTTTCTCCATGATTTGTCTTAGGTTCTTTGATGTTTTGGTGTGCAAATGGATTGTCGAATGTGAAAATATCTCATGTATACAAAGGACTTTGATTCTTTCTTTTGACAAACCCATTTCTGCAGTATTTTAAACTTTGACACTCTTCACCTTTAATACATACTTTGTTCTTTGTTTCCACTGATTTTTGAGCTGATGATGAATCCTTTGTCGATATTTTGCAGGGATGGTTGGCTTGCTTTGGCAAAGGCGACCAGGGCCGCGCCTGAAGAACTGTAGAACTGAAAAATTTTAAGAATATACATGGCATTCATTACAAAAGATGAAATGATGATTTTTCTTAAAAATAGAGTTTTGAAGAAAAGTCACGATCAAATATTGTGATGAAACCTTATTTTAAAACTCCCTCATGTGTATGTTGGTATTATTTGACATTCTGAAGACGAAGCTTGTGAAACCCTAGACCTAGAAAGACCTAAAAACCCTAAAATAACTCTTTGCTAACCAAGAGACGAAACAGGACTATGAATGACTGTAAAATTGATTTTAATGAACTTCAATAAACAGACCTAAGCCAGCAGGATAAGGCATGAGGGGTATGACTGAGAAGGCCCTTCCATCAGATAATGGCATGCCCCTAACAGAATGCAGATGAATGGACTGAATGGGACACCTAAAAATGAAATGCAATAAAGAGTTTTGATCTCTGACGGAGGGATGTCAAGACCGACTCTAACAGCTACAAAACCTCTTAGGTGGTCTACTCTCTCTGACCGGCCTCTTAGGCCCAGCAACAGATGTGGCCTCTCTCAAGGTGTCCTGAAGCCACTTGGGCTTCCTCTTCCCTGAGCACACTTCTCCCACTGGAGAATGAAACTCCTCCTCATCATCATCATCAGGAGCCTGAACTCCTGACTGTTTTTTTGTTGTCCTTCTGCCTACACCTGAACCTGTAGATGTTGAAGTATGGTGTGAATTGTCCATCAGTGGACTCCCTAGTGAACTGCTCTGTGGACTGCTCTGCATGCTTCCCGAAGCACCACCCCTCTGACTCTGCGAGCCACTGCTCACTGACAGACCAGACATCGTCATAGATGTACCTCCAGATCCTCCTGATCCCTACCCACTGGATCCCTGCGACTGACTCAGCTGCTGCTGAGGGTCTGGCTGATCCAAATACTCTAACTCTCGTGACCTCTTGAAGGCCCTGTCCTCCTCGAACTTCACATCCCACCTGACAACAACTTTCCTCTATGCAGGAATATAAATCTGAAAGGCCTTTGAGGTCTCACTGTAGCCCACAAAGATACCCTTCTCTGCAATGGGCTCTAGTTTGGTCCTCTTCTCCTTGGGTATGTAGGAGTATGTAATACACCCAAAGATATGAAGATTACCAATATCAGGCTTCTTCCCAGAAAAATCCTGCTCCGGAGTCATGTGCCCCAAGGCACGATGCAGACTCCTGTTCTGCAAATAAACAGTAGTGTTGCAGGTCTTTACCCACAAAAACAATGGCAACCCCTGATCATGTAACATGGCTTTGGCAGCCCCTTCGATGGATCTGTTCTTCCTCTCCACAACCCCATTCTACTAGGGGTTGTAAGGAACAGTGAACTCCCTCATAATGCCTGCCTCCGCACAATAGTCAACAAACTCTCTGAGGGTGTACTCTCCTCCATTGTCCGACCTCGGGGACTTGATCTTCCGACCTTTCTGTGTCTCCATAAGAGCTCTGAACTCCTAAAACCACTTGAAGACCTCACTCTTGGTCTTCAAGAAATAAATCCAGGTCCTCCTGGAGTGATCATCAATGAATAAAACATAGTACTCATATCCACTCAAGGAAACATGAGACATCTTACCGCTCACATCGGAATGAATCAAATCAAGTATCTCAGTCGCTCTGTTGTCACTGCTGGGAAAAGGGGATTTGGAAAACTTGCCCATTGCACATCCTCTGCAAGTATCAAAGTGATCAGTACTGAAATCTGGCACACTGGTAGTGATCTCCCGCAATGTCTTCAAGACCCCATGATACATGTGCCCCATCCTGTGGTGCCAAATCTCACACAGCTCAGAACTGCTAGCTCTGTATTCAGTGCTACTACTCAATGCCAAACGGGGCTGGAATGCAAACTTGTACACCTTTGCATGGCGTACACCTATCACTCTAGCTGACTCTGCTGGAGTACCCCTGGGATATATCAGCACCTGTCCTCCCCTGAACAGTATCTCATATCCTCTATCCTCCAAAGCTGAGACGGATATGAGGTTCTTCCTCATCCCTGGCACATATAGAACATCTGACACCTTCAAGAGAGGTTTGGATTCCCTCTGAAATGTCAGTGTCCCCACACCGACTGCTCTAAAAACTCTGTCATCACCGAGTACTACCTCTATATCAGTGCCACTCTCTAAGAGCTCTGAGAAGTACTAACGGACTCCTGTCATATGACGTGAAGCCCCACTGTCCACATACCAGATACCTAAAGATGCTCCGCTAGTCAAGGGAAATGCATGCTCCCTCTGAACCTCTGTGGCAGGTGATCCTGCACTAGTGGACTCACACGCAATGAACCCAAACTCCTGGTCAAAGCAATCTGTAAAGTCCTCAACCTCTGTTGATGCTACCATGGTCTAGTTCTTCCCCTTCTTCTTCTTCTTCTTCGAACACACAACTGCATAGTGTCCCATCTTCTGACAATTCCAACACTTCACCTTGGAATAGTCCTTCTATGTGTTACCCTGTTTACCTTTACCTTTGCCTTTGCCCCCAGCACTGCTTGTAGAAGCTTGCTTCTTTCCTTTGCCTTTCTTACCTCCTTCCAACAGTGCTACATCCTCATCCTGCTCAACTGGCTTGGCTGCCCCAAGCTGACCCTTCCTGATCTCTGTCTGAATGCAATCATCCCAAAACCTCTCCCATGTGGGAAGGGTCTCACGTGCAGAAACCCCATCAGCAAAGTTCATCCATGAACTAGGGAGGCCATTCACTGCAATCTGCAGCAACTCAGTGGGTGGAATGACCTCTCCAATTGCTGCCAACTCATCTCTCACATTAGTAATCTTTGTGAGATATCCAGCTGCACTATCAGTCTTACCCATCTTAATGGTCTTCAGCTTCTCCTTCAGGACCATTTTCCGGTTCTCATTGGTACTCTAGTAGAGATTGGACAATGCTATCCACATCTCATGAGCATTTCTCTTTCCTCTCACATGAGGAATGCAATGGTCTTTGATTCCGTCTAGAATTAGTCTCTTACCCTTGTTGTTCTTTCTATTATATGCTGCCAACTGAACAGCATCAATAGGCACAACAACAGGGTTCTGTGCGGTATGCACCATGATGTCCCAGACTTCTGCCTCCTCAAAGATAATTTGCATTCTCTCCTTCCAAACACTATAATTGGTATGCCCATCCAACCTATCCTCCACCCTCAATCCCAATGACATCCTCCTGTCCTAAAAACTGAAAAATAGCATTGTTGTAGTAAAGATAAAAATTATGTGTGTGAAAAATCAGCTTGCTGGAATTTTCTGAGTGAAAAATCAGCAGGCTGTATTTTTCTCCTTGCTATCCCAAACTGCACTTTCATCACTCAAGCTTCGATACCATGTAGAAATTTCTTGACTTTCCCACCCTGGTTTTTAGTTTCACCTTATTTCTCCTTTTAGTTAAATGCCCTTTCCCATATCCTTACATTCAACAACAGGAAAATATTTTTTGTTGAAAACACAAATTCTGGAAAATTTACAGAAGGCTGGAAAATGCAGAAATAAATATCAGCAGATACAAACAGCGATTCAACACATTATAACACAGTGATTTTTGGTCAAGGTGACCCTGGAAAAACCCCCTACAACTCTTGGGGAAAACCAGTTCGAAAGCTCCTTCTTATTTCTGAAAATTCCTTTTACAGAGAGGTGAAATATACAGGAAAATTTCTAGCAAATTAAATACAGACTTATCTTGTTTTCCGTTCTTGCCACCGCCTTGGAAAATGTGTCAGAACAGCAATAAACTCAAAACAGAAAATTTTTACAGCAAATGATAGTTTAGAAATTCGTGCCCAGAACTTAGCTGAATAGCCGTATGGACTGTACGGAATTTTCTAGCAAGCTGCCTTTCTAGGAAACCGTGCTGGCTACCTTGAAAAATGTGCCCAGCCACCTAGAAAATTGAGCCCCTTTTTGTTGTACTTTTCCTCAAAAAACGTGATGCCTTTCCCCTCGAAAATCATGCCTCAATGCCGCTGTACGAACTGTTGTATGGATGGTTGTCTTGGTTTCTATGCTGCTGTACGGCCAAGCTGCCTCGGTATCCGTGCAGCCTCTTGCTGCCTTGGAAATCATGCCCTCCTTGCTGCTGTACAGATTTTCTGAGTGTGCCCTCTCCTTCACCTTCTCAAACTCTCTTCAAAAACTGTCTCCAGCTCTCCTTCTCTTCCTCTCTCAATCTGCTCATGAAAGAATGAATGACCTTTTCCTCCTTTTCCTCCTTTAACCTAACCCTAAGTGACTTTTGGGGAATCCCTAAATCCAATGGCTGAAACAAATTTAGATCTAGGGCTGAGATTAAATGCTCATTTAAATCTCACTTTCTATTTTTTAATTCACCCCACTTTAATAAAGACCCACTTAGTCATTTATTTCCAAAGTCACTTTTCCTTTCTAATTTTACATTGACTTTATTAAAGTCACTTTAAAATTAGACTTTAATAACTTTATCACTTAAAGTCACTTTTAAATTATATTTGACTTTATAAAATTATAAAGTCACTTTAGGAGAAAAATTAAATTCTTTTTGGACACTTTTCCTTAGGCCAAAGATCAAAGCCTTAGGGAACCACCTGTCCTCCGGTAACCAAATTTCAACACCAACAGCAGGTCACTACCAAAAGTGGCATAAGAAAAACCACTATCTTTCAAATAAGCTTAACTAGTTAAAACATCACGAGCATGGGACATGACCGCCTCATAGAAATATTTTATTCATTCTATCTGTTGCAGGTTTCTAACAGAGCATGGTGTCTTTTTTACTCAAGGCAAGGGGTCTCTCAACTCAGTTCGAAAGCAAGTTACTCTCTCTCTCTCTCTCTCTCTCAAAAGGATCACACAGAAAAGAAACCATAATGTATTTTGGCTATACAGTTCTTCCAAGACCTCATACATTAGGTGGAAACTTTTAACACTGGAAAATCGTACAGGAAAAATACATTAAAAATGTAAAGATGTAGGTACAAATAAAGGTTTCCGGGGAAAAAATATATTAGGAGGAGCCAAAATTTAATTTCTCCTAAGGTCAAAATTCAAACGACAAAATTTATGGGCTGCGCACAGGCAACACTGGCTCCTGGCGTGTAGTGCATATTTTTCTTCGATAATCACACGATCCTAGGGATGACGGAATGTCACCATCCCGGACCACTTGTCACACTTGGTGAAAAATATTCCCACTCAACCTAACCAAGTACAGTCGCCTTTGAGCCACCTTGAGGCTTTAGTGCAGTACACAGAGGAATCATACCCCCACTCTTATGTCACTATCCATCTTGGGCTAAGAGAAGAAGGGAAATTTTGAAAATGGTCTATAAAATCCAGCCTTGGGAAGAGAAATAGGGGACACATTGTTATGCTAGCCAAATTTCTCCATAGAAAACCAACTTGTGTTCTCCAACAACTGGAGGACTGGAAGGACTCAGTTGTTGGCCACCCAACATCTCAGTCCAAGAGAGAGGAGTTCACCACATGTTTTTCGATCTACCATCCTTTGAGAGGGAAGAGAGGCTTGCTAAAAACTTGAGGGGAAAAGACCCCCTTGTCATGGATATTGGAGCTCTGTCATTCAAATGATTCACTAAAAGAGATTTAGCATTCTATCTTCTACTACCACCAACATCTAATAAAGGGAGAAGCTCTCCATTGTTGAGTTATTAGTATGTTTTCTCTATTGAGCGTGTATCTTGTGCATGTTTTTTTTTTTTTCACTGTTTATGTAGCATGTTATGTTTACTTTCTAACTTATCTTATTACATGTTGAACTTGTTCCACTAACGTTTGACAAACCATTTTGACATGTGACTCTTATGTAGGTAAGCAAACTCCCTACTAAGAAAAGCATATTTCGTCTACCCATGCACCGAATACACTACCACAGAGAATATGGTCACTATACTCACCATTGTCCTCAACTCCTTTAGCTAAAAAGGACTCAAGATAATAGGAGACATGGAGGGAAAAATCAGCAAACTGCAGTAATGTAGGACCCTTTGTTACACAATAATTTGTCACCGTGTTCATTTTCCCATCCCTAATCCTGAATGTCTCATGACAGATCATGTGCAATGTTTCCACCATGAAGAAGTATGTTAAGACATCCCCTAAAGATCCAAATAAAACTGCCTTGGAAGATTATTGAAGAAACTTGGTCAAATTCCTAGTTTCCTAGGTGAGCGCTTTTCCTGGTGCCATGCTCGCGCTAATGTCATATTCACAGTTCTAGCTTGCACTGTCAATGCCCTTATTTCTTGGAAACCACGTTGATCCATTTCTGGTAGTGTTTCCTCAAATGGAAAAGCTCTCACCTCTAGAAGTTCTAGGGTGGCGATCATTTTGTTAAACGGTGGTGATAGGGTCAAGCTCTCTGATTTTAGAGATTTGATCTCATCCATGGGAGGTTTATCCTTTAGAAAGTGGGCCTTCCTCCTCCTTTCGTGGGCTCCCAACCTCTTCTCCATTCCTATAAATTCACATCCCTCATCCAAACAATGTTAGAGCTTGGTTGGTCATTATCGAGCTAGTCTGAACTCTCGTTTCCTTGCATCCTAGCATTGTGATAACGCCTAAGTGTTCAAGAGAAGGAATGCTTTAGAGCTTCGGTGAAGGACTCAGATTTCACCAAAGGAGGCCTCCAACATCAAGGCCTGGGTTGTAAGCTCTCACTTTTTATATTTATTGATAAAAAAATCTGATGTTTTCTTTCTATATTTGTCTAATTGTTTATGCAAATATTCTGGTACTCCTAGATCTGCTAGATAGATCATGTTTACAGTTATTATGTATTATATTACGTTTGTTGTTGCCTCTTGATCATCCACAGGTATTCGTGTTCTATCAGTAGCAGGGAGCGCTCCTAAAAGGATCGTGGATCAAGGTCATCATCAACGGATTCAAACATAGCAATGGGAAGAAAAGGTACTTCTATCTCTTTTCGTGTCGCATTGTAAATGTTAGTTAAGAGAGATTTGCATTAGAAAGTATCTTGTGTTGCTAGACCACTCTAGGGCTAGAGAGATAGCCTCTATCTGCAGAGGGTATTTATCCTGACAACAAAACTAGCGACACTGTTCGGGATCTTAGCCTCTTCGCCTTCCTTCCCCGGACTAATCTTGGATCAGTTTGACTGATTTCTGAAATCTAAGCTTGCTTAGGCCTCTATTAGTTTGTGTAGGGTTTGATAGTCACTTCGTTGTGTCAAATCTGGTGTTTGAACGAAACTATTTTTTTCCCTGTTCTTAGAAACCAACGTGCTTTTTTTTTGCAGAGTAGCGCTGGCAGTGTTGCTCTATATAATACAACCACACTGATTTTCCTTTCAACAGTCTTCTGCTTATCATAAAAGCGTTGATCTCAAACCTAGGAAAAATTAGTCTTTCCCCTTTATTTTCCAATGTGTCCTGGCCCCTAAAGGATGTCTGTAGAATCTCAGTGACCTCCTTGCTGTGTGTTCGACTTAATTGTTTTCTCTGAGTGAGTGTTCTTTTCTCTTTGATCTGTTTGTAAGTTGGGAGATTTTTCACCATTTCCAACACATTTTGTCGCAATTTTCCTGACTTGATTCGAAGTGATTTGTCGTAAGCACTGGTTATCATTGTATTTCTGGTCTTACCTTCGATTTAGTGTCAAACATAGGATCACAAATTGTTTGATTCACAAGTCTAGAAGAGTGTGTCCTCTTTCTAAATTCAAAGTAAATTGAAAGTGATTTTCATTGTAGTTTTGATTTAGCTTATCTTTATCATTTTAAAAATAGTGAAAAACATTTCATTTTTTCATTTTTTAAAGCGATTTTTGTTTTTGTTCGATTGAGAGAAAAGTGAAAGGATTGTTTTTGCATTGATTGCACTTCTACTTGTATCTCTTCCCTAAATATTTTAGGCTTCATCGAAATGGAATTTGTTTCTTTTTGCATTTAGTCTGCACTATAAGGATTCCGGTGACATGGATTTTGAACCAAAACTGAAACTTAACTCAAGATCAACATTAAAAATCACTCAATTACCTTAAGTTGTAATTGGAACTAACGAAAACATTTAGTGGTCTAGGCTAGATACGTGTTCCGGCATCGTAAAACGTCGGAGTTGTCATTAATAGTCTATGTTACAGCCCGGGGGTGATATCTCATCCCACGTATGGAAGTATATTGATGTATGATAAGTATATTTGGGGTGTTCTCATCGAATGGTTATGAATTAGACAACATTACTACAGACTGGACTCCCATACACTGTCGTGTATATTTGGGGAGACGCCATTAGGTTGCAAGCCTACCATAGGTAACCAAGTCAGTTGCCTTGTAAACATGATACACCGAACAGAACATTTGGGGGGATCGGTTGTAGTACATTAAGTTCTTGTTCATTTTTTCTAGCATTTATCACTAAGGTGTATATTGCAGTTCATGAAGACTTGGTAAAAATTTATGCCTAGCACACCCTTTTTTATTTATTTTTTGTTAATTGTAAAAGTAACTGCCCACGAAAATATCTTACCTGTGCAGTTCTCCAGTCTCATTATTTCTTGGTAAATTGTTAATTTTTTCACCTCTTCCTTCTTTGATCTTTCTTTAAAAGGTCATGTCATTGAATTGTCGAATTCACCTCCTCCCTCCTCTAACGGATCTTAAGGTCCTCTTCCTGAGGTCCCTCAGATTCTAGTTGGGCCCCTTGAAGCACAAGGTGTTGAACTTGGGATTGTCATTAGTGTTGAACCCATCTCATCTCGACCACCACCTAACGATTCTCCTTGGACAACATCAGAAGACTCTGAGCCAAAAAGCCCCGAACCATATGCATAGTTCACAGTCTTTCCTGAAAATCTGCTCTTTGATCATATTGTGGTCTTGACTCAACAAGCTTATAGCACTTTTGATCAGCCCAGAATTCTGTTTCGCACTTCTCCAATAGCATCTTGTTCTATTTTTCATTAGTTATTTCCTGAAGAAATGGCATCAAATGTTGATGATGTTCCATTCATGAGAACTCCTAAGGGAACTCTTCAGGAACCCACTAGCACCTACATCCCAAAAATTGCTTCATTCATGTTTCCCTCAGAAAGCAAGATGTTCGGTTCCATACCTCATGATTCAGGCAGTGGGGCCGAAATACCTTCAAGTTAGGTTGCATCTATGCTTCTGCATGGTTATACCTATTTGTAAACCCTTATTTCTAGAGCTTTCGGTGATACACCTTTATTCCCGGATCTCATTTGGTCAACGGGTATTCCTCCATCTTCTGGCCTATTCGTTTCAAATGTGGTCGTTATGTCTCAACCTGTTGTTCTACCTATAGTCACTATTAGTCAAATCATTGTTTCGATCAGATCCTCTATCCCCTACTCGCCATCTACAATTACTGCAGTTCCACCATTGAGTGGAAAATCCATGGTTTCATCCATGCCTGGAGGGCAGTTTAACCCTCTTTACATACCTCCCTTTTTGGTTGGCGGGCAGCTGAATTCTAGACCTATCCCTGGGGTAGGACAACCTCATGTTCAGTATTCTCAAGTTCAACAACCGCTTCAGCAACCAAACGTATCATATTCGTATGTTCAACAACCTAACATCCCTTGTGTTCAACAATCAAACATACAATATCAGTATGTTCCTCGACTGAACGTGTCTTAGTAGTATTTCCAGCATCCCCAGCCTTCCACGAGTGACTAACCCTCAGTTTGGTTCTTACACCCAAGCTGGTCTGAATCTCCTTCTGGGTCAATCTAGTCCTCTCCCCAATTAGACAATGCTCAATACTAGCCATTTCCTCAAG